>JAWPHD010005974.1:0-152672 GCA_037043455.1 Cyrtodaria siliqua
GTATTTTTCTTCGCTAACATCTTCAAATCATATTTCATCAGCATGAAACATATTAAAACAATCTGCCTTAAGGGTGCCCTCTGGTGAAAATCAGAACAGTAAGAATTTTTAATTTCCCTGTTTTTTATGAAGACTAACATATTACTAGTTAGTTTCTGGAAAAATAATGATGGGTCGGTGATTTAATTTTTTCGCAAAATTAATCTTTAGTAATACACTCTCACAGTGTGGTTTTAAATTCTGAATCAGCTGCAAATTGTGTATGGCAACTTATATGTGTGTAGTGCGGTTTGCAGAACAGGTATCGATTTTCCGTCTTTTTTAATGTAATAGTTCATACTTTAGGACGAAAAATTAAGAGTTGTGGTATTTTTATCACCATCTGAACAATTATTACATCCCTTGTCATTACCCCACCCAGTTTACTATAAATTGCATTTTTAAATTTGTGATAAATCAATTTTTCATGATAAAGGAACAGTTAACTTTTTGAGATATTTTGTCTACAATATATATAAGACCTGAGTTTTAGAATGAAAAAATAAAAATTGGGGGTCGGTGTGCATATAAGAAAGATATTCAATAAAAACTGAGAAAAAAATGTGCTTTTTTAGATTTCGACGAGCTCTGACATATAACGGAATAGGTCTGTAACAAATAATAGGAACAATACTTTGTATTGCTGTCTCTGTATATCCTAACACATGTCTTTGTAATAAAGTTTAAATTAAGTGAATATCTTAAACGGTTTTTGAGAAATACCATCTTTTGTACCCCTACCCCCCATTTTGGCTTATGTTAAAAATTGTCAATTTTGGGCACAAAATGTGAGGTAAAAAAAAAATCTAAAAAATGTTCATTTTTTTTGCACTAAAATATCCCTATTGGGCATGAGTTTGTTACTGTATAATTATTTTTTCCAGTTTTATTATAATTTTTGAAATATAACAAATGTAAATTTCCGGAAGTGCAAAAATCCAAAACCTCAGCAGTGGTCACCCTTAAAGAAGAGTTATTACAAAATATTAGGATGAATGCCAGACAGACATACAAGCTCAAACCAGCATGACCCCCTTCAACTTTGTTTGGTGTGGGGATGGGAACATTAAATAATTCGGAACACTATATACTTATATATAAGAAATTTTGGTAGAAGTTTAAAATCAATACCACTTACTAGTTTTGGACAAGACAAAAACTCGCCACAACATTTAATATTACAAATCTATTTTCTATCTGTTGTGGCCATATAGGGTATGCTGATTTTTATTATGTAAAGCAATATTCCTGTGATGTTTCACAAAGGTTCATCCAATAATCGTAGAGGTATAGGTGCCATGACAAATAATTTCAGGACAGACAGCCAGTGCACCAGAGTTAAAATAAGAACTATCCTCAGCCTCAAATGGACGAACATACAAAGCTGACCTCTTAAGCACTTGCTTAAGCTCTTTTACCGTCTGTACTGCAGGAAGGCTCTCTAATTGCCTTCCTGTCTGCACACTTGAACAGCGTAACAATTCGAAGTTTATCAGTACATCGAACACCTCTTTAACTCGTGCAACGTTGCTGAACTTTTTATTGTAATCCTCTTTTTTCGATGTTGGCTCTGAAATTCGGGTTCATTATAAATATTAAACTTAGTTATGTTAGTTATTACATATTTACATTTCTAATGTATCCCCTCCAATGCACTCGTATATAACTAAAAACATTCAGTTTAAATTTAGAATCTTTTACGAATTCTAATTAAATTAAAATCATTCATTTGTTCTTTCATCAAATTGCTGCATGCATGTTTAAATAAAATGTGATATAAATAACTAAAATAATTGTAAGAAGACAACATATCTCGCCTTGTGGGGCAAAGTCAAAAGCAGAGGCAAGTAGAAGTGGGGGAGAAAATGATGAGTGGGACAGTTTGGTGTGGGTATGGAGTGTAAGGTGTGATGGGTAAGTGCAGCTTCATTGTGAAAAAAACAAAATAATTATTTTTTTAAGTTTGACCTTTCTCAAAGTTTAAATATTTTAAAGTTGTTCTAAGTATGACCTTGGCGAAAAATCAATCAGACCAGTGGGAGGGTCTTTGGGTGTTTATTTGAAAGACCTTGCCCTAGACAATCTACATACCAAATATGAAAGCCATATCTCAAAGGGTTTCAAAAGGTTCAAGTGTTTCTAAGTATGACCTTGACCCAAGGTCAAATTCAAAATGAGACAAGCTACATACCAAATATGAAAGCCATCCCTCAAAGGGTTGAAGAGTTAAAGGGTCTTAGAAAAACTTAAACCTGCTGTATACAGACGACGCCGACACTGGGGTCATGGCAATAGCTCAACGGACTTTCGTCACAGTGAGCTAAATGGGAATATTTTTGTATTAACATAATTTATTTCATCAATACATTAGCAAACTGTATATTTTCATGAAGCATGAGTGAAATATGTCTTTAAAAGATCTTGATGAAACAAAACTTCCCTACCATCGAGTGAATGATTTCCACATAATCGAACACAGGTGTTAAATAATTTCTTACATACTCAGTATACATTTCTTCATAAATGCACGCATCACTCATTCACTGATAGATAGAAATGTAATCAAATCTGTAATTCATGACAAAATAAATAAATGTTTATTTATATCTTATAAAAAACGTTAGGAGAAGGCTCGTTGACCCAATCAACATGACCAAATTAAATGAAAATACACTAAGTAATAACCTGTGTCTTCCCTTTTCCTTTTTGTTCGTACATGGACAGACCAACTGCAAATCAAAGTAACGTCTGCGTGACATTCTTTATTCGACTGTCTTCTAGAAGCTGATACCCTTGGATTTAGACGAAATTGATTGAAATTGTAAAATAAGTTAAGAGAAATCATGTATTTCTTTATTTTTATAATACTCCTTCCTTTCCTTACCAACATGAAATGACCATAGTGCTTCGGGTGTAGGACACCCATTGCAGCAAAGGAAGTGTCGGCCTGGGGCAGTCGCATAATGGTAAAAAATGGCATTTTCACTAATCCAGTGTGGCAATTCTGGTTTGTATCACATTGTTGATATATTTGTGACATGTTTTAAGCGTTGTCATGTTAAAATTGTGTTCTGATTTTTTTTTGGGTTTATGGAAATGCAAATGCCTCAATTGTGATGAGATTGTAAGTTATTATTTTTTAAAACTGGCCCTAGATGAGAATGAAATTGAATTTTAAATTTATAACATACAGAACTCAATGGAAAAACAAGAAACCTTTTGCAAAGCAGCATTAAAACAACTGGATTGAATTGTTTTGATTACGCCTCGCTTCACAGAATTGTTTTGATTACGCCTCGCTTCACTCGGCGTTTGTATCTCTTTTTATGACAACGTTCAGACTCAGTTCAGTTATACTGGATGGTTAATTTGCCGTAAAACGTCAAGAACGTCAAAGACGACGCAAAATATAAAAAACAGATTGAAAGCTTTAGAGTTCTTACCTTCGGCAAGCCTTAAATATTCTAAACAAATGGGCATGTTACACATTTGGGAACAAGTTGTAAACACACCGTTGAGGAAAAGGGTAATTTAGATTAATAGGCACGACATCCGACTATTACAAGTTCTCATACTTCCCCAGAACAATAGTTCACTGGAATGCACTAACCCCATATATCCCCAATATCTACCAATATATAGTAGAGCTGTTCAACAAAGTGAAATGTATCTAATCCCTGCAACGTTTTTATTTGTTCATTGTTATTTAAACCTTTAATACTATTACTAACACAAAACGTTTATACATTTATTCTACAAACATCGTTACATGTCTTTATCAGATAGACATGCGCCATTCCTAGGTCCATAGGCGGGGATTGGAATTATTGTTTATATTGTATCCTTCTCCATCTATTTCTCTCTGTGTGCTATCCTCTCCCATTTGAAGGGCTAAAACGGTGTACATATAAAATCACTCCTTGCTTAAAAGCATAGCCATAATAGGCCCAACCTAAATACTAAATAAATCTGGGCTATATAATTTTATATTGTGTAAACATCTCAACATAATGAATATAAGTAATAAACTGTTTATCAGAAATCAGTGACCGTTTCGATTTATTTTTTGAACATTCTGTACTGTAAATTTTAGCCCGCGGAAAATATAAACAATCACGAGCGGGAAAATATAAACAATCATAATACAGTTACAGTTGTCGTACCCAGAATATCTAACCCTATTACTTACGCAGCAGTAAAACCTTCTGATTGTAGTGCTCTTGGCGGAATTAGCAGCTGATGGTCTGTTGATGTCAGCAGCCGATTCCGAATTCCAACCAAATTAGCATGGTCCATTTTGGAATCGGAGCATAGAAACAAGAGGTGCTTGAACCAATGAAATTGATGTTCTTATGTTACGCGCAACATAATCAACCAATGACACGAGTTTCTTATGTTACGCGTAACTTAAGCAGCCAATGATATGAGTTTATTATGTTACGTGTGACTTAAGCAGCCAATGAAATGAGTTTCTTATGTTACGCGTAACTTAAGCAACCAATGACATGTTGTTCTTAAGTTACGCGTAACATAATAAACTCATTTCATTGGCTGGTTAAGTTACACGTAACATAATATCTTATGACCCTGGCGGCCAGAACGGCATTATTTACGCTGCGTTAAGTGTAGTTACGCCTATGTTACGCGTAACTTAAGTCTGTGTTACGCGTAACATAAGGAGCTCATTTCATTGGCTGCTTAAGTTACACGTAACATAATTATGTTACGCGTAACATCTTCAGCATTATGACCCTGATGGCTTACCATACACGTATGATATAGCTTACACATATAACGGATTTAAATAGAGACCGCATTACAAATGTACTCGTATTCACTATATATACTTCTTATACATATACATAATAAAGGCATAAAAAAAATGATTCATACCATGAAATAAAGACAAAATAACTAAAGAGACCATGTGTACAATTTGGCTACGCGGAGTATCGCTCCGCGGAGAATCATTTTCATAAATTCGCTATATCTATGACGAAACCAATATTTCCATGATCTAAATGACTACTGTGTACGTTTTATATCACGTATCTGTTATCGGTATGTGTGAAAGTCAATACATTAATACATGACATTATAAAGCCCAAAGATTGACTTAAAACAACAAAAATAAAATTTAGAGGCCGTGCGACCAGTCTTACTATGAAAAGTGGCGGTGGAAAGAATGAAGTCAAAATGTTGCCGAACGAAAACAATAGGTCTTTCCACTAAGTATTAGCAGAAGTGAATATTAACCGAGTCTTTTTACCATTGATTGGCATATTTTATGGTTGGTTTATGTGTTTTGTGGTAGACTGTCCTCTTTGAATGCTACTTTCCCTGTCCGATCTTTTTATATTTCTTTAGGCACAATTATATTTTTATGGACTGAGATATAGAGCTGAAATGCATGTGTTTGCCTACCGAGTCGAGACAAATCTTCGTTACAGATGATCATCTCGTGCACTTGCGCACACCTGCTGATGACGTCGATTACTGTGCTTGAATCTGGGATCTTTTGTAATTGTATAAGGCAATGCATATAGTCTTTCAAATTCAAAATGTGGATCACTAATAACTTCATTTTTCCATTTCCTTAATGAATTGGATACATATTGTTCCTAATCACTATGTCATATATGGATCTACAGCCTTTCTCATTTTTGAATGCAAGGTTGATTTATCAACTTGCATTCATAGTCATTGCTTTTGGCGCCTCCTCATCGCCATCTGGCGGATAACCGACATTTTTCTCATAAATCGAGGCTTCAAGTCGTACATGCATGCTGATATATGCTAGACGAACGTATTGGATGCTGAAAACAACTAAAACGCAAATAAACAGGTCGAGCAACTCTACGAAAATCTCATTATATATGAGTTGTGGGCGATTGTTTTTTCAAGCCAGTATTTGCAAGGTGTTTTCTCATCAAGGGGAACACGATGTGAAGTCACACGCACCTTCGCTTATAGTGTTATATTCGTGGAAAGAGCCCAATTTAAACGAGACTTCCAGGGAAAGAGTTGTTTCAATATATTTAGAGTTGTTTCAATATATGTATTGTGTATAACTGTATATAGCAACAACTATTTCAAAAGGGTTTTAGTGATTCACGATGTCAGTGAATTATTATTAATGATAAGATGATATAAAGAAATATGTTTAGACATTAGACACCACTGGATTGTTATTCTGTTGGAATATAGTATATATAGAAATCTAGTTATCGTTATATATTCTGTATTTAAGATTGGATTTGATCAAAACTTTCAGAGATTGTAGAGTTCAGGGTCTAGTTGTGCAAGAACGTTAACACGTGTCTCTACGTCATGTCGTCTTGAAGTCACAATGTTATTAAAATCCGTTTGTTTCACTGATCGCATTTGTTAAGTTGCTTTACTATAAAACCAATCAGTGTCTGTCGCAGTCAACGCTGACAGTTTTAACAACATGTCGTCATCCAAAATGGCCAGATCACTGACCGTGGTGACGTCATGACGTCATCTAATTTGGAAAGCCCGTGTTTGACCAGGTTCTGATCAAAATTTATTCATTCATAACAAGTGTCAAGCTCCAGATTATCTGAGTTTTTATTCATAACATGTGTCAAGCTCCAGATTATCAGTATTCATTCATAACAAGTGTCACGCTACAGATTATCTGAGTTTTCATTCATAATGACAAGTTGCATTTTGTTTAATGTTTATTTTTATTTGCATGCATAATTTAAAAAATGTTTTTATGTTCATTTTCAAAAATATATTATGGAGTCTATTCATTTTCTCAGTAATGTTTGTTGAATTCGGGCACTGTACTTACAAAAAGATTTAATGTTTTGTTTGTAAACATGTATTTCGAAATCGACTAAATCATGAAACTGCACATGGCTGTAGCATTTTAACCTACTTCGTCCAGCTAGGTTAAGTTCTGTTTCTTGTTGTTGTTGTTTTTTATCAAAATTATGGCCACTTTTACCCTTGTATTTACTTAGAGTCAATTTCAATTCTTTCTTCCACCTATAAATTTTTATTTTTATTTTTTAGTAAATACTACAGTAAAGTTTATTTTCAATGTGTGGGACAGACATAGGGAGGTAGTGCCTCTTGTTAAGTTATTTGTCTCTGCAACATAAGGCGTTTTCTAGGTTACGCCACTGAACTTGGACAAGTTCAAAACCAGTTGCATCAGACTAGACACATCAGAGTTATCTAGCCTTTGATTTTTTTTAAAAATTGTTTTCCAGTAGGCCTTAGACTATTCAAGCCAGTAGAGTGATAGAGGCAGGCCCTCTTGTGCATCTTGCTCCCGGAAGACTACTTATTACACGCCACTCTGTAAATGACATAATTTTAGACATGGAGGTCATCTTGAGTGACAGCTTGGCTTACAACACAAATCTGTCTATCCATCAGCAATTTCATAAAATAATATTCTAGTCTAGATTTGAGAGAAACAGTTTAATGACAATTGATCACAATATTATATATTTGGAATTAATCGACCCTCTTAGATTTTTGTAGGTCGCAAAGGGTGTGATGGTGTAAATAGACAAGTTTAGCTCGTGGCGACAAGTTATGTGTACAGCCTTGGCAAAATATTCATAAAACATGTAGAGCTACATATATCAGTCCTAAATCAACAGCATGAATGTGAAGCTACTACAGGGAAAGATGACCCGCAACGCACTCTTAGAGCTGAGAGATCATTTTCATTAATGGAAGACTGACTATTTTGTGGCAAACCAGTAGGGTTAACAAGCTTTGGAAATCAACCCAAATCTATTTTTTCTGTAAGAACCTATGATTTTCAGGAGCGAATAGTTGAAGCATGCGAAAAAAGAAACGATTATTGGTCTAATGAGCTGTATGCCCGCGTTCAAACGGTACATCATCTTCATGCAGCCGATGCCATTTAGCAACAGGAGTGCAGTGTTTGTTTCAGGACAGTCAAAGGAAAACCTCGACAGTTTTCCGAAGTAGCTTCTGGTTCCGGTGCAGTCAAACGTGGTAGACTATCTTCCACTGTCACCGATGACGCTTTTCTTCGTAGTCACGTTCCTCGAAGATGGACGAGGACAAGGAACATACACTCAAGTGATATGAAAACGCAACACGGGAATTTCCGCTATATATTGTATGTACAATATGCTGCTTTTAATCGAATTGTACATGGCTACGTAAGACTTTTCCTTTTGGAAAAAATACTAAAACAACAAATAATACAGCAAATAGTATTCTGCAATGTTTCATTATTCACAGAGTACGCGTTTGGCTCAATCATGTGAGCAAACTTAGGATGCAAAATTTTGCAAACTGTTTACGTTAAATACAGTACTGAACTAGCTCAATTTTTCGAAGAGCAACTTCAACATTGATGAAGTTCTTGTTACAAAGTATAGTGTGATTAAAACGTCTACAACATCACAGTTGTGTCCTTTCTCTAGTTAACTGCAACTTTTTTTTAAAAAAACATCTTGGGATTTCTTTGGAATATTATGTGCAATTAAGTGTGCAGTATATACAATATATAGCGGAAATTCCCGTGTTGCGTTTTCATATCACTTGAGGGTATATCTGTCAATGATTTAATACTTAAATTGGAAGAATTTCTAATAGATTCTGGTGTGGAACCGTGTAGCTTTAAATACACGAAGAAGCGTCTTAGACGTCTTAAAAGATATAATAATTATAACAGAAATAAACGGGAAAATCGGATGTACACGTCGTTACTTTTAGAACTACTGCTTCAGCTTTTCTGCATATTTTTTACTGCGAGTCCAAAAGGCCGATTCGAAAGACATCAAACACATCAGAGTTATAGCCCTTGATTTTTAAAAAAACAGTTTTCTGGTAGGCCTTAGACTATTCAAGCCAGTAGAGTGATACAGGCCCTCTTGTGCATCTTTTTCCCGGAAGATTACTCAATACATGCCACTCTGCAAATGACATAGTTTTAGACATGGAGGTCATCTTGAGTGCCAGTTTGACCTTTGCACAAATCTGTCTATCAGCCGTTTCATGAAATAATAGTCTAGTCTAGATTTGAAACAGTTTAATGGCTAAGTGATCACAATATATTTGGAATGGATCGACCATCTAAGATATTTGTAGGACGCTCAAGATCGACAAGTTGGCTAAAACTGTGTCAAATTTATGGAAATTTTAAATGTCAAGCAATCGTGCAAATATGCATACAGTCTTTCCTATCAAACCTTACATTCTCAGTACTTTCAGTACTTTGATTTTGAATTAACGATGGCCGTATAGGGTTTGGGCTGTTACAGGCTAGATGCACAATGTGCAATTTAGCCAAATAATTCCTGGTAGCAGTTATAATGCCTTTATATTCAAGAAAGTTAGACTATATTATAGTTTTCGTTAATTTCTATATATGAATAAAGATTTCCATTTTTGTTTAGAATGTCGTTGATAAAAATTATTCCTCTTGCATACCATCTTCTGTAAAACACACTAGAACCTCCGGGTTATGCCATATGCTAGTTGCTAAGACCTTGGTTTAACTTGATCCGCAAAACCTTTGTAACTAACTAGAACATCCTTCCAAAAAGGATTATGTATTCTATTTAAATTATGTTCAATGTAATCTGTGTCGATTTTATATATATTATTAATAATTCGGCAAACAGTTTTCACGAGGTGACTATATTTAGTTTCGGTCTGAGATATTCGACGGATCCAAGTTATTTTTAAAGCGGGTATAAACTTTTCCAGGTTAACCATTCTAAGACCGCTATATTTATAGTCTTGAATAATGGTATTTC
The DNA here is from genome assembly GCA_037043455.1 of Cyrtodaria siliqua. Taxonomy (NCBI): domain Eukaryota; kingdom Metazoa; phylum Mollusca; class Bivalvia; order Adapedonta; family Hiatellidae; genus Cyrtodaria; species Cyrtodaria siliqua. Next base: position 9,822 of record JAWPHD010005974.1, read on the forward strand.
TTTTTATTTTGTCTCTAGAGTTATTCCAAAAAAAATTGTAAAAAAGTGTTTGAATTAATTTGATTTTATCCGCTGAAGGATTTGGCAATCCAGTAATTAAATGATTAAGTTTTGAAAGGGACAAACTTTTCAAATTGACAATTCTTCCAATAGGAGTGAGTATTCTTTTAGACCAACTGGCAAGTCGTTTTTTAATTTCTTCTATTTTTGATTCGTAATTAATATTTACTAATGAATTTAAGTCTGTTGTAAATTTCACACCTAAAATGGTAAACATACAATTTACCCAACAAAGAATGTATTCAGGACATAGTTTAACATTACTGTTTGTTCTGGATCCAAACCATGTGACTATTGTTTTATCATTATTTAAATTAAGGCCGGAGATTCTTGCATAAAATGTTAGTGTTATCATGGAGTTATATAGTGATTCTCTGGAGTCATCTACAGTCAAACATGTGTCATGTGCATATTGTGAAACTAAATACTCTTTGTTCTATATTGATACCTTTGATATTTGGATTGGTTCTTAGTAATATCGCTAATACTTCAGCGCAAAGAATGAACAGGTAAGGTGACCAAACATCACCAGAATGTTCCTATGTATCTAACGTTATGTGCACAGTTTCGGGTCGCTGTGACCTACTTTCGACAAAATATAGGTCATGTCCGGTCTCCGCTACGACATGCGTGTCTTGTTTTTTCTCGCATGAAGTTTCACCAAACTTCATCAAAATGTTCCTTGTGTGCATCTAACATCCTATACAAAATCTCGGGTCACTGTGACCTTCTTTCGACGAAATATAGGTCATATCCGGTCTCCGCTACCCCCATTGCATTCCCCGCCGTTAATGACATTAATTTGATATCTCTTGGGATTAACATTGGTGTTGGTCAAATAAATCTGTACCTTTATAATAAGCACATGTTAGGCTATGTATGGTGGTCGTTTTTTTGTGATAGAGGCAGACCACCCACTTTTCCTGAGTAGAAACAGTACTATATACCTCCCGCCATCGGTAAGAATCGACACTTTCTCACAAGTTGAGCTCCCAGTAAGATTCGAACCCGCAGCGATGAGAGACGAGAAGGTTTACAACACAACCCTTGACCACGGATGCGCTGAATGCTGACATTATACAAGTAAATGTTTATTGTGTCACGTTAAAGTAAACGACATATTCGAGCATTCATTCAAAAACAAAAAACAAAATAAAAAGCCTTTGCCTTAACTAGACAAAACGAGTTAAGTTTGATGATATATATTTAAGAATTGATTCGTATTTCTCCGGCGTATATGCTGTTTTAAACGCCGGTAGTAAAGGACAAATTCCATGTAAATTTGCAGTTTACTACCGTAGTTTAAAACAACATAAAAATTATAAACGTCGAAGGAATTCGAATCAGTTATTATATTTACAGTGTTTTCTACTTACTTTTACCAAAACTTCTTATGTCGATTCTTACGGACCGATGGCGGGAGATATACAATAATGGTTCTACCCAGTAGCAATGGGGTGGTTAATCCGAGCCTTCTCTGACCTTACCAGCCCTTTTTATGATTTTTGATATTTCTGGCTGTGTACGGTCGGAGGAACTCCTAAAGTAAAAACACGGGGATCTCCTTCGTTATGTTAAAGTTATGCTCCGAGAAGAGTTCGTTCCACTCGAAAAGTCCCTCGATGCTGTCAGTTGATAGTGGACTTATTTGATGAGAGGAATATGAATACCTTCACCTCTCGCGAGAATATCACGGGAATTTAATTAATATGCAAAATGACAGTAGGCTTACCACCACTAATTACATGTAAGCTTCCGAGGTGTAGAAGCCTCCGAGGTGTAGTCGAATGTAGTTCCTATAATAAAAAGTAATCCCTCCTTTTTTGATGAAAACGGACATTATAAGTAGGGGAAAACTGCCCATTCCTATTCGATTTTGTGGTTGTGTGTATAAGAAGCGTATAAATAAGATTTACTGGATCACTGATGAACATTTTCGAAATTTCGACTCTATGCTTACACTTTGTGAGCAATGAAAACAGTCAATCAATCAAAGCAGCTGTACCCTTGACCTGTTTAGTAAACAAACAAGAGCTTTCTTAAATGTCTTGTGACCCCACCTTTTTTGGTGATTTTTCAAGAGAAAATTAGTTTCAAAATGAACATTTTACTGCAGCATTATCCATACTTGAGTTGAATTTGCAGCAAATCATTAATATGTGACACTTTAACATTGGTGTCTATGGGGAAGATAATTAGTGGTATAATACCTATAAGAGATACGTTCAGTAATTAAGACTCGTTCAGATTCGTACCTAGGAACACTTTTTCGATAACAATTGGTACAATAAGCTCAGAAATAAGATTTCCATAGTTTTTTACATAAGTTTTGAGCTTTTTTAGTCCAATTTTGTTTATAAAAACCGTGATTTTGAGTTTCAATTATTTTTCGTATTTAAAATGACGTGTTTGTGAAGTGTTAGCAATTGAACTATGTTTTTTTTGTATCAACATGTAGGCTTGCATGTCTGCAACATGTTTACATCAATTAAATCTGCATGGCAACAGGTTTGGTAGGCATGAAACCACTTAAACTTTCCCCTACCCCCTCCCCCCGCCCCCCCCCCCCCCCCCCCTCACGTAATGTGAAAAAATGAAGATTATGTAAAAGGTAAAATATTATCCTTATCATTCAAATTGACTTGAGTACCTTCATTGTGGCTTTCTAGGCTATTGTTTTTTTGTATTATATTTACATGAATTTTGAATTGAATTGGATTTTATAGTCGCACCAACAGCTAAGGTCATATAGCGACTTTCAAGCTTCTATATTTACATGAGCATATTTGTGTTTTATTTATATTGCCTATTGATGCTGCCTTGTTGGTTAGAGATTAGATCATGGCGGGGATTTCTTTATTTACACTGTCCTGTTTTAATGCGATGGCAGTAGGGTAAGTGTGAGGTTTGGTGCACCCTAGAACCGGTTTAAACCCCCAGTGGCTTACCTTGCCACTGACCGTTCCAAGGCGGTAGCCCTATTGTCAACCCGTTTGTGTTTGTGATGTCGTTTGCTTTTATTGTTACGTTTGCCTTCTTGTTTGTCTGTTTGCATGTTTGTTTTTGTGTTTTGTGGTTGACTGTCCTCCTTGAATGCTACTTTCCCTGTCCGATCTTTTTATATTTCTTGGTAGCGTTCAGCTAGTATCAATTTTGATTTTAGCGGTACTTTTGACATTATTGGGCTCGTATTCGCTACTATAATAAGGTATGGTACCACCAATTTTGAAGAATGCGCTTAAAAAATCAATTTTGGCATGAAAATCGACATAAATTGGCATATTCATCGCCCTAATTGTACCTAAAATGCATATTTTAATAATGTCCATTGACTGTTCTAAACATTTGATCTATTTTATATGATTTATTGACAAGAAATGCCCTTTGGTATGACAATTCAGATAGTGTAAAAGTTAAAAAAAATATCTCTGACTTTTGTCGATTTCAGACTATTGTCCTTGGTATTCACAAGACCATATCTCCGAAAATAATCATTCGATTTGCATGAAGCAGGAGTTTTTAAGCTTGTCATGAAAATGACAACACACAATCCTCAATTAAGAAACATCTGAACACGTTTTCTTCTATTATAAGAGATACGTGCCGTAATTAGGACTCGTTAAGATTCGTACCTAGAGACACTTTTCCGATAACAATTTGTAAAATAAGCTCAGAAATATGTTTTCCATAGTTTTTTACAATTGTGGTTCCTAGTTCTTATCGTCAGAAAATTCCCAGTTTGGACCATGAAACTCCTTTGTCTGGTCACAAAGGTGTCAATAAGACATATCACAATATTTTGTGTCATTTTTAGTGGCCAAAAATTAAAAAGGATGTTTCACAATACTGTATGTCTTGGCATACATGTCAAATGGTAGGAAAGTCCAATCAGAAGATTCCCAAAGCTCATTTCAACTATTCCTGCATTTGATGAACCTTTCAGTACAATAATCGTGGACTGTGTTCGCCCCTTGCCTAAGACCATTTCTGGTAATCAATATCTGTTGACGATTGTGTGTGCCTCAACAAGATTTCCTGAAGTTATTCCACTTAGTAATATTAAGACAAAGTCTATTGTGAAGACTCCGGTCAAGTTTTTCATATTAGTTGGCCTTCCAAAATATGTCCAGTCTACAGGTGATGCATGAATTAGGCATTCAACAGTTTACGTCTTTGGCTTATCATCCGGAGAGTCAAGGTGCTCCAAAAGGATTTCACCAGACACTAAAAAACATGATTAGGTCATATTGTGTTGACACTAACAAAGACTGGGATGAAGGTATCCACTTGTTGCCTTTCGCCGTTAGGGATTCTGTTCAAGTATCTCTGTGTTTCAGCTCATTTGAACTAGTTTTTGATCACACTGTTCGTGGACCACTTAAGTTATTTAATGAAACAATTCTCACAGAAGAAGATACTTATTTGAATCTGTCTGATTTTAGGCATAAACTGTAAAAAGCTTATGAAGTAGCTCAGCCTAATCTCAAATCATTTCAGTCAGAAATGAAAACAAGGTATGATTCTACTGCAGCAAAGAAATAAATTTCAAACCTGGTGATAAGGTTCTTGCTTTATTACCGATTCCTGGAAAGCCTTTACAAGCTAGGTATCATGGTCCTTATACAGTAGAGAAAATGATCAGTGATTTAAATTATATTATCAATACTCCTGGAAGGCGAAATCAACGTCAACTGTGTCATATCAATATGTTTAAAGAATACATTGACAGAGATAGCCATTCTTCACATTTAGTTAATGTAGTTTTCTCTGTCCCACTTAACAATTCCAGTGACGGATTACAGAATGAGAATGAACAGTTTGACAAAATGATCCTGGTTTAGCGAAATTACAAAACAGTGACATTTTGAAAAACCTTGACGAGAAACTGTCACATCTAGAACCATCACAAAGACATGAGCTGAAACAATGAATGCATGAATATGAGCATTTATTTTCGGATGTTCCAACACGAACTGGCAAAATTTATCATGATGTCGATGTTGGACATTCTACTCCAATAAAACAGCATCCATATAGAATGAATCCTTCTAAACAACAGTATCTCAAAGAAGAGTTCAATACTTATTGGACAATGATTTTATTGAACCATAAAAAAGTAACTGGTGTTCACCATGTATTCTTGTGGCAAAACCGGATAGTACATACCGGATGTGTACTGACTATAGAAAAGTCCACAAGTGTCACAAGAACTGATTCATTTCCAATTCCCCGAATTGACGACTGTATTGACAAAATTGGAAATGCAAAAAAGTTACAAAATTTGATCTCTTAAAATGAGTTTGACAAGTTCCTCTCATAGAAATAGCATATAGAAGTTTCAGCATTTGTAACTCCAGATGGACAATTTCAATATAACTTTATGTCATTTGGAATGAAAAACTATCCAGCAACGTTTTCCACGTCTCGTCAATATGTTAATCTCCGGTTTAGATGGATGTGATTGCGTACATCGATGGTGCGGTCATTTACAACAACACATGGGAAAGGACCATATACAGACCATTAGAAATTTCTTCGATCGTCTTACTGTTTGCGAATTTGACAGTCAACCTCAACAAAAGTGATTTTTGTCGCGCAATTGTCACATGTGTAGGACATGAATTGGGACAGGGACAGGGTCTAAACCTATTGAGGCTAAGGTCAAGGCTATTTCTGAATTTCCTGCATTTTCTCGGTATGGCTGGTTATTATAGAAAAATGTTGTCATAACTTTTCAGTCATTGCTGAACCTTTGAAAAATGTATTGAGTAAAAGAAATATGTTGCTTTGGACTGCTGAACATGAAAGCAGTCATTTGACAAATTAAAAAGCCACACTGATAAGTGCAACAGTGCTTTCAGCGTCAACTTTTGAATTTAAATTTAAATTAAGCAGATGATGCTAGGCGACATTGGTGCTGGTGCCATACTTTTTTGAAAAGGTTCAACAAGCATCAGAACAAGTATTTCAACTATTGAAAAAAGAGTGTCCTTCACTCATTTTGGCATTACAACATTTTGAAGTGTATTTAACTTCATCTATTTCGCCAATAGTTGTCTGTCGTGCCCTTAACGGTTTTATTCTCTTTTTGCTTCTGGCTTCTGCAAAGTCATTGAGTACCTTCATTGTGGCTTTCTAGGCTATTGCTTTTTGTATTATAATTTACACGAGCATATTTGTGTTTTACTTATATTGCCTATTGATGCTGCCTTGTTGGTTAGAGATTAGATCATTGCGGGGATGTCTTTATTTACACCTTGTCCTGTTTTTAATGGGATGACCGTAGGGTAAGTGTGAGGTTTGGTGCACCCTAGAACCGGTTTTAAACATCCATTGGCCTTTTGTTGCCACTGACTGTTCCAAGAGCGGTAGGCCTAATTGTCAACCATTTTGTGTTTGTGATGTCGTTTGCATTTTTATTACTTTTGCCTTCTCGTTTGTCTGTTTGCGTGTTTGTTTTTGTGTTTGTGGTTGATTGTCGTCCTTGAATGCTGGTTTCCCTGTCCAATATTTTTATCTTTCTTCAGTGATCAACATCCACTCATATTCATAAATAAAATGAAAAACATAAATCTAATATTGATGAGTTGGAGTTTGATGTTGCAAGAGTACGATATTGAGATAAAACATGTCAGAAGGAAAGATAATTTAATTGCAGATCTCGTATTTAAAGTAACACAAGCGCCAAATTTCGCTATAAAACCGTTTTTTCCAAACTCTTTCCATGTGTTGAAGTCACAAAATGATGCATATATGCTAATAAAAACTGTATATGTATCCACGGGTTCATAAAATACACGCACATGAATATGTGTGAAATGAATTTAGAGTTGGTAACTTTTCATTCGAAGCTTCAAGCAATAACAAAAAGGCGATGTTTTTGGCCGGCCGGTTTTCATGTTTATATTGTATTTCTAGAGTTAGGATTTGCAATTATATGTTAGTTTTATATATACCTTATCGTTCGTCGAATTTGAAGAGGTGTGCATATTTTGTAAAATTAGCGTGCTGTTGGCGGGTGAGTGACTTTAAGATATGTGTGTATATTTAAACAAGTGTAATTTAATATATGTGTTAACAATTATTGATTTTGAAAAGAAAACTGTCATGCTGTAATATAAGATTTGACATATGTGTTAAAACTGAAATAGTATTACAGTATTGCATTGCTTATAACATGCCGTTCAAAAAAATTCTTTATTACATAAATCATTCATTTTCTTTAAGTGGGAATGTGTTACCTTTATATCTCAATATGGTGTGCATGTTGCATTGCATGTTTTTTATTGAATTGGCCCTGAAGACAGTTAAAAATAGTATAAATGTAAACATGAATATCTGGTATGCAAATTATTTATGCAAATTCATTTATGATGATGTGGACTGTTTTCATTGGACTGTTTTATTCAAATAATAAAAAAAATTCATGTGTGGTGAACTTTGGATGGTATATAAACAGGCTAGTTCTGGGAGCAGCCCAGCAGTTGCAATCAATTTCAGTATTCTGATGTAGTTAATGTAGATTTGGATGCTTTTATAAAATATATTTGTGATATGATTTGTTTATCATTGTGCTCATCGTTCATAGTAACATTGATATTAGATATTTGGACTAAGCTGGAAATATTGGAAATTAATTTAGACTAAAAGGACATTTGCAGTTTTGGATTAAACAGTAAATGTCTCTTTAATCCAAAACAGTATCACTTACTTAATATTGGGCTTAATTCAAAAATTGGATATTAATGAAAAACTGGATTTGTGTATGCTGTAAGTGAATATTTTATGTAAAACAAATTGTTAAATATATTTTTGTGTGGCTGGTCTTGCTTCCTTTCTTGTTACATTGTACTCGTAACAATATTATATATGCATCTCAAATCATACATTCAAATTCCTTGTCCTATACATGATTATGGTATGTACAGTTGTATAGATAAATTACATGTACATATCGAACAAAGGCATTCAATTAAATTGAATTACAATCTTTTTCTTTATTTTAAAGTTTTCATTTTCACATAAGGAACTGTAATATTTATGCAGTATTAATGTAAAATCTATATTATATATGCATCTCATAATTGCTTTCTCCTTTTCCTTTTGTTTTATTTCTTCTGACAAGCCTTGCATAATGTTTTTCGTCAGCATTCCCATTTTACTTGATGGGATACAAATGTTATAAATGTAACAAATACATAAATTCGCATATACTTGATTCCGGTATGTAAGGTTGTATATATAAACTACGTTTACCTAACGAACAATTACATTTAACTGCATGTGTTTTTGTTTTGTTTTGTTTTTCATTTTAATATTCATATGACGATCAGTAATATTTATGTAATATTAACGTATAAGCTATATCATATAGCCATCTCACCTCATACGTTCAATCTTCTTTTCCCTTTGTTCTAACTCGCGTTGCATTCTGCTTTTTGTCTCCAAACCCTCTTTCCTTTATGGGATGTGCATGTAGTTGTAACAACTACATGTACATTCTTAGCAATGACATACTTCATGTATGTATTGACGTGTATATATGAACTGCATTTGCCTATTAACAATAATATTACATTCAATTGAATTTCATAATTAAATCATTTTTAATATTCACACAACAATTTATGTAATATTAATGTATAAGCTTTATTATACATGTATATGGAACTCAACTCATACATTCTAATTCGTCTTCCTGCTGTTTTATTAGATTTAATACGCGTTGCATAATGCTTGTCGTCCCTAACCCGTATTTCCTTGATGGGTTATACATGTAACAAATGTAACAACTACATACTTTGCATATATCCACAGTTGTATATATTACCTTTCGAGCAATAATATTGAATTTCAATTGAATTCCACAAATTCATTATTTTCATATTCATTAATTGTTAACAAAACTAATATTTATGTTATATTAATGTACGAGCTATATTACATACGCATCTTACCTCATACGTTCAATATCCCTTTCCTTTTGTTCTAACTCGCATTGCAATTCCTCAGCCCTTGATGGGATATAAATGTATGTACATAATTTGCATATACATGATTATGGTATGTACTGTGGTATGTATGGTATATATAAATTATATGTACATACCGAAAAAAGGCATTCAATTAAATTGTACTGCCAGCGGATAATTTACCCACCATCGTCAGGTACCGACCAACGCTTTACGTCGTAAATACGGACACATATCGTCAACCTCGAAAGCACTTGGTGGTATTCTACTTTCCAGTGAAAGGGCCAACGGAGTTCTTTGATTCCTTGATTCCTTGGGACGTTCACTAGTCTATTACCACAAAAATGTTAAGCAAACTCTTAAGAATTGGACGCTATTATATTTACAATCGACTACACAATTATGAAAATTTTACTTGCGAACAATTTTGTATCTATTACGCTTTTCATCGATGTGGATGGACAATGAGTCTCATTGTAAATAGTTTTAATCGAGTAAACTTAAACTATAACGAGGAAAGACTCAAACACTTTTGTAATACTTTTATGTAAACAGTATTCTATTGTTATATATGTAATGCGTTCTTGTGTTTCCTATCTTTTCAATAAAATTCACCTGACATGTTACTGCCTTTTAATAAAATGTGTTATACTATTCACCCCAAAGAAGTAGTTGTCGTATTCAGTGTAAATGAAAGCCCTATTTTCAATACAACATTATGTAGGAACGTTGGTAAGCATGTTAAAACAACAACGATACAAATATTGAAATAACTGTATTTGCCCCTCTCAGTGGAGTACGCTGAGGCGGTCCCCTAAGCGTACTTTACAATAATTCTAATTCTATCAAAGTAGTCATGAATGTTGTGTACAATTGCGATTCGTTCTTAAGTCTATTCACCAACACAGCTCCCGTATGAAAGCATGTAAAATGTATCTGGTCCTTTGAATACATGGCCGCAGGGAATCTCTCGTGTTCGTATGAACCTCTGTAATATGTTATAAGCTTGCACAAATCCAAGGATCCCTTCAATTTGAAAATGCAGATATTGTAGATATCTTGATAGTAGTTAGTTTTACGTTCCATCCCATTCGTTGTAGAAGTCTGGCATATCGTCTCACTCGTCGCTTGGCTTCTCCACTTTACCATTGGTCATCATTTCCCCATTGAAATACAGCTGACAACATCCACTGATTGTTTTTTTGTTGCAATATAGCTCCTGAGAATTTGGATGGATCGTAGACAATGTGTCTACACATTCTTATCAATTGTCTCAAATCAATGTCACACTGTAGATCGGCGTTACAGACCACGTTCGTAATCATCGCAGCACTGCGTTAGTCTCTCTATGGCGTCCATGGCTTCTCTTCTTAATTAGTAACATCTTAACCACCAATTAAAGTCATCAAACAGTGAAATGATAACGAAAGCTAGTCGAAACATAATGAATAATATGTCTGAATGAATTTTTCTTTCATATCAAAATGATACTTTGACGTATAGAATACGGGTTTCTTCTTTTCCACACCCATCATCTTGACATATTCGCAATTAGCAGACCATATCTAGTGTTCTGTCATAGCTTCGTCGTCCCTCTCCCAAGAGCTCACTTTGACTTGGCATCGAAAGCACACAACCTCGTCCGCATTTCCCTTGTAGTAAATCCGGCTTTAGCCAACTCATATTTACTGGGTAACAATTGTTTAGGATATGTCTCAAACGTAGCAAGACGATTCTCATAGTAATCATACGTATAAAAGTCGAACAGGAAATGCAGCGTTCACAGAACACAGTAAACCCAAAAACACGCAAAAGGACAAACATGAATGGCAATGTTAACAAAGAATAAAGGCATATGTAGTCACAAACACATAAAGTGTTGACAATAGGGGCTACCGCATTCGAACGATCAGTGGCAAGAAAATGGCCGCTGAGGGTTTAAACCAGGTAAATAAAGATATCCCCGCCAGGTTATAATCTCTAACCAACAAGGCAGCATTAATCGCAGTACTTCTAAACTGTATGAATCTCTTTAACAGTATACGCATACACATCTGAAGTCGACAGCTCGTTTAGGATGCGTTTAATTACGGGAAAAAAAATTGTTTGTAACAAGTTCAATCAAATCGATTAATAAAATCAGATATATAAATCGAACTCAGTCATTCAACAATACGAATTCAAAACAAACAACAAATAACAAGATAAACATAAAATGGTTGACAACAGTGGTACCGTCTTGGAACGGCCAGTGTCAAAAAGACCGTTGGGGTTTACATCCGGTTTTAGTGTGCACCCAATCACACTCTTACACCTTTGTTATTCCATTTAAACAAGACAGTGTAAATAAATCAATCCCCGCCAGACTATATCCTTTAACAAAGGATATAAACCTTAAATAATTGATAGACAATATAAAAAAATCACAAGAATGATCATATATATATGAATATAAAAAGGCAGAATATCACACAGTAAGTACTAAATGCAACATACACCGTAAAGGACATGACAAGGTTGAATAAAACATCAAACGCTACCATCCGTTTTGGGATTTAGGAAGACGTGATCATAGGTTCCACAATCTGTTGGGTCTCAGTAAGTGTTATTATAAATCACAGTCCTTGAGATCGTTAAGCTTTATATACATGATATAATATAAATTAATCCGCACAATACTTAAACCACTGTTTCCTCGTTAAGAGTAATTTTAATTTAAAATGATGAGCATTTCGTGTAAAAGAGAAATACTATTTTATGTTGACGACTCCATGATTACTATCAAAAGCATGCGACTTTTATGGATGATTAAAACTGCTGTTGTTTTAAACACTTGTCATGTCCATATGAGCCATCAGCTGTATTCACATTTATAACAGGAGTAGCGATGTTGCTTTGCAGACTTTAATGACACGTTCTTCGTTCAAACATGTTTGCACATAGGAAAGGTTTCTAATCGTGTCATGAGTTTACGGAACTCCAGTGGATTGCTGTATGAGCACCCATGACGTCATTTAAAAACATATGAACGCCCACATTATGTTTAATTTGTTTGTCTATCAGACGAATATATTTATATAAGAAGTTAAACTCTAAATGAATATAAACCTGACCAGGAAAGTAGAAGAGAACATAGTAATACCAGTTTTAGCCAAATGAGTGCTGGGAAGTAATAATTATTGATAAGGTAGATCCTTTTGGAACAAAAAAGACAACCAAGAGAATAAAGTAGCAAACTTGGTTTTGTTGAGTCTGTTCATGAAAGGTAATATAAGAAGCACCTCTCTACGGCTTCATCGGTATTCTTTAAACCCACCAATAATGGGCTCGTTGATCCCAAAGGACAAATACAAATAACACTACAAATTCGTAGCACGGGGACACATTTTTACAGCCGCCACACTGCACTAAACCAGCGCTAGTGTGAATCCTAATAAATACTAATAAGGGAGATGCTTTGCGAGCAACAAACACAACCACGAGAATAAAGTAGTAGACTCGGTTTTATTGAGTTTGTTCATGCGAGGTAATATAGGATGTAATGTAACAAGCAACAACCCTCCCGCTCCTAGCACCGGCGTTAGCGGTTCTCTACTTCAAACCCACCAGTATTATTATCACATAATAATAATAATAATAATAATAATAATAATAATAAATATCAAAATACGTTGTTTTGCCAAATAAATGTGTGCTGTTGATTTAGGTAAAAGTCGAACAGGAAAAATAGGTTTCACAGAACACAGTCAACCCAAAACATGCATTGAAATCTCTAACAATAAAGCCAACATCCAGAGAAATTAGCAAACGATACACTAAAATGTTGTGATAACGATATTTAAAAATACATAATCAGAAGCACCACAAGATGTATCCGGAATTGTACTGAACATCCGCAGCAGTTGCAGCTAAATAGGGCACGACCATAAAGCACGAGGGATGAAGAATCATGCAGCTACCTCCTCTATTCCAGGGTTTCAGGTGGTGAAATCATAGAGACCCATGCGGTTTTCCAGTTATCACACAACACACAAGAAAAAAATCGTAGAATCACGATTTTTCCTTTCAGTGTCTAACCATTGGTTGTTATTAATGTAAAGTGGCACGTTCGAAAGACGGACCTTCACATAGAATATGTTTTGCCATGGTTGAGCGAGCAAATCTACATTTATTTACGTCCGACCGATAGCGGTCCATGCGTCGATGGTGCCTATGAAGATATATACAACATTGCTCCAATTTTACAGTGGTAGAGATATTCATATTCTGCGTAAGGCATAAAGAAATATAAAAAGATCGGACAGGGAAAGTAGCATTCAGGGAGGACTGTCAACCACAAAATACAGAAACGAACACGCAAACAGAAAACAAGAAGGCAAAAGCAATAACAAATGCAAAAGACATCACAAACACAAAAGGATTGACAATAGGGCTTCCGCCTTGGAACGGTCAGATGCAAAGTAGGCCACTGGGGGTTAAACCGGTTCTAGGGTGCACCAAACCTCACACTTACCCTACTGTCATCCCATTAAAACAGGACATTGTAAATAAAGAAATCCCCGCCATGATCTAATCTCTAACCAACAAGGCAGAATCAATAGGCAATATAAGTAAAACACAGTTATGCTCGCGTATGAGCTTTCATGTAAGACATCTAGACGTGCCATATGGGCCGACTAGTCATCCTCAGCGTTCGGGGAAAGTTAGGCTCGAAAAAGAATGTCACAAAGACTCTTTCGTCTTTTTTGAGCTACTTTAAAGTAGAATATCGCTTAAGTCGGTGCTAGGAGGCGTGAGAGGTGTTGCCTCTTAACAATACCTCTCATTCACAGACTCAATAAAACCGAGTCTGCTACTTTTATCTCTTGTTTGTGTTTGTTACTTCCAAGGGATGCCCTTTTCATTATTTTTTACCTACTTATATTGTTTGTTCCGTTTGGCGACGGTAAAATGTCACCCCATACCTACAATCATTAGTGTTATCTTTATATCCCACAGTAATCATGACGTTCATAGATCCAGTTTCATCTTTAAACATGTGTTACTTATACTGTGTTGAAGGTTTTGTGTTCATCGACATATTCGCCCATTTTAATTTTACTTGTGATTTAGAATTATACACTTATATGTACAGTTTTGGACTTTTTTAAACCATCGGTTATCAAATGTTATACTTCCGGGTCTTTGATACGATACTACGTCGTATCTCTAATAAATTCTAATTGGCCATTATTTTGCTTTTTACGGAGTGGTATTACATTTCTATTTGCATATGACTCTTTTAGTAAAAAGCAACTAAAACCGAACATAATTTGCGCTTTGATTTGAAGTTGAAACACTTAAAATAAATCGTTCAACTTTTCGCTCTGAGTCATCTCTATAAATTACACATAAAAAATCTACATTTCTTAGATCTAATCCATATGTACGACTTATACCTTTATTCGGCAACCGTGTTACATGCTTCCAATAATTTTACCAGGATGTTAATAATATCTGGCTCACTGTTTCACTAACTCCTCTTGGATCGCACCTTTTGAGATTGAATCACATATTTCAGAAATCGTTTAGTTCTACCAAGACAGTTAGTGCAATGCTAAGAGGTGAAGGTATTGCACTTATTTATATAGCAAGTCCATCAATAAATCAGCTGACAACGATAGAGTAATAAATGTACTCATGTCTAGCTTCACATGTTAACTGAAGCACATCTCACATCATTTACGTGTATTTTTCTACTTTAAATGCACCTTGTTGTGGTATAGAATATGTTGGATAAATAGGCCGATCTTAAATTTTTGATTTAGTGAACATTCATACAATATGATAATAATGCTGATAAAAGCTTTAAAATAAAAGTTAGACATATGGTAAGGTATGGTGCACCCAAGAACCTGGTTTAAACACCCAGTGGCCTGTTTTTTCACTGACCGTTCTAAGGTGGTAGCCCTTTTTTAAAACGTTTGTGTTTCTGATGCCATATACCTTGCCTTTTATTCATCTTTCTCATTGTTGTTTGTATGTATGAGTGTTTTCGCAGACTGCGGTCCGTGAACGCTACATTTCTTGTGATCGACGTTTGTGATAAAGTGGATGACGAACAGGTAGACACCATATCCGTTTGGCCTTAATAATACTATTCATTAAGCATGAGCTATTTCAAAAGTGCCTAATATTGACCTTTTTCTGTATTTTGTTTTACCGAAAACGCAATTTTAGTTCTCATGGTCGTAGGGGTAATGGTAACATAAAGTGGAAATCAAACTATGCCACTCGCTGGTTTACATACTATTTTAAACAGTCTGGAAACCCTCTGTTTGAGTTTGTGACATCATATGCCTTTATTCTTTATTACTATTGTCATTCAAGCGTGTTTTTGGGTTTACTGAGTTTTGTAAAAGCTGCATTTCCTGTTCGACTTTTATACATATTTCTGTTTGCTTTTACATCTCACATGTTTGGACATGTCTTCACTTATGTTGACTGACGAGGAATCAGACACACGTGTTTTCATTCGTACAGTATAACTTTCATATAACAGTACTATCCTTTGTATAACGCTGATGGCATAGTGCAAAGCTACAAGCAACATGCCCTCCGACCCCATATTAACAAGGAGTCTGATAAAGTCAGATTTTTTTTTAAAATAACATATCTTAGTAAGATTAATGATTCAAGTATATTTTTGAGATAATCGTGTCGTTTCTATTTGTAAATATTTCAAAAATTCCGAAGATGTTGAACATACTGAAGCGTCGATATACACAAGAGGTGCGATCCCGAAGAATGACAGAATTGGTTGAGTTTTCAAGATCGAGGTATAAATAACATTGACATTTGAAACAGTGTTAGTAAAGAGCTGAAGAAAGCTCTCGTAGAAAGTACTCAACCCTCCATTTCCTTGTTGATGTTTAATAGCAGACATGTTTGTTTGCATGATAAAAAAGAGTATGATAATGGACCTTTGGAAACGGCCGAGCACGACACATACGAAATATTGCAGTCTCGGTTTGATTGAGACTGTTCATGAGCGGTAGTGAAAAAGGCTAGCTACCGCTCACGCCCTCCAGCCCCGGGTTGAGCAGAACTCAAAATTAATAAAATCAACAGCACACAATTTTAACCATCCCGAAGATGGCATGCATATGGCGGTGGACATCATAAAGCCAGTTTCAAAAGATTCTTACAAGGTTTAAGATTTTAATAGGTTGTCAACATGAATCCATGTAAGGGGCATGGAGACTCATTTACGTATCATAACCTAAAATTAGCCGTTGTGCTGGAGTCCAACAAACGCCAGTCGTATCCCAATTAAACGTGACAGTGTACAGAAATCCTCTAACAAACCAAGCAGCCGTTAGTAGGCAATATAAGTACAACACAAAGATGATCATGTATATATCAATATAAAAATAGCAAGTAAATACTCCATGACTTGACTTGAACCAAGAGTAAAACCAAGACAAGGCAAGATTGATGACAAATGTTAAACGTTACCATTCCTTTCAGGATTTAGATAGAAGTCATCAAAGAGTCCACAACCTGTCGGGTCATCGCACAATCAAAGAGGAAAGGTAATATATATTTTATTTGTATAACCAATTATTTTGTATTTGGTTGTACATTTAAATCCTGTATAATTATTTTTATGCTACCCTTATATAAGTTGTTTCTTCAAAAACATTAGTGTTTCATGCGCTATTAATCAGTAATGTTATTACTTACTAGTCCTTTGGGATCGTCGAGGCTAATTACTATGGCTTTAAAATAGAATATTCCTTATCCGGTTTTTGAGGCCGTGAGAGATGTTGCATCTTATATAACCTCTTGCGAACAGAATCAAAACAAACGAGTCTGCTACTTTGTTTAATCTCGTTTGTGTTCGTTGTTACCAAGGGATCCCCTTTACTGTATATATTAAAATTATTATCTTATTGCTAGCTAGTACTCGTCCTTTTCCATTAAACATTTTTGGAGTTTGTGTTTTATCCCTAAAATTGTTTATATGATTTACTCTATAGTATCTGCTTCATTAAACCCCAGTATTCACTCCCATGACTTACATTTAACTAATAACATGCATTTAATGCCCATCCTTAGAGGAACTCAATTTCCGTCGTATACACAGTATAACAAAATTAGACATCATGAAGTAATTTACTGCTTCTGCATCTCCATTGCCTGGGAGCAATACTAGCATGGACATTGTAACAATTTCACTATGCAATTACCCTTTTGTGTTTGTGATGTCGTTTACTTTTATTATTACTTTTACCTTCTTGTTTGTCTGTTTCCATGTTTGTTTCTGTGTTTCGTAGTTGACTGTCCTCCTTGAATGCTACTTTCCCTGTCCGATCTTTTTATATTTCATGTAAACGCTTACTGGTACTACTATTACATTTACAATTGCATACATATCTTCATTGCACATCTTCATTGGACGGGCCTCGTCATCCCACACATAGCTGAATAAAAACAATTTGCTAATGCCACTGTCATGCACACTCAAGGCTCAGTATTAGGACCATTTTTTATTTTAATTAATGTAAACGACTTAGAAGATAGTTTGAAAGGGATATTTGCTGATGACAGTTCACTTCCGTATCTACATCAAGCATAGTTTATATGAAAATAACAATCGATAATTACAAATTATGAAAAATATACAAAATCCTACGTTCAGATTGGTTAATCCCTTCTGAGAGAAATGTCTTATTATGTTTCGATAACAAGTTAAAATAAGATATAGGAGTTGAACAGAAAATGTAGCATTCAAGGACAAAAGTCAACCAAACACACACATAGAAACAAACAGGTTCATTGGTCGGACACATTTGTCTTTACGTTCACGAGCTTAGGGTCACTCGCTTATGTCTTGTTCCAGCTGTGCGTATCTACAGTTCCTTTTAACATCAACATATTTTCAGAGAGAATCGTAAATATAAGCATTGGCAATTTGTATTGCGATATTACCGAAGTATAACACTTCAATTATTAGTCACACATTTTGGATAAAACCGTGATTTGTAATCACTTTCAAACAATTTTATTAAACTTGATACAATTCAAACGGGTGTATGACCTATTATTGTGTTATGCACTGCGTGGTTAGTAGTTGACCCATTTACAGTTCATCACTATGCTTTTCTCTTTGACTGTGCGATGACCGGACAAATTATTGACCCTATGATACCTAAATCCTCAGAAGACGGTAGAGTTTGATATTTGTTTTAAATCGTGCCTTGTCCAACCATTAATAGTGTGATCTCTGGTTGATCGGCCTTCTGTCAAGTCAATAACCACTTGCAAGGTGGCTATCTTGGCTTCTGTTTTTATAGTATTATATATATGCTCATTTCTTTGTTAAAAAATATAACCTGGCGGGAATTTATTTATTTATACTGTCCGGTTTTATTGGGGTGATATTAGGGTAAGAGTGAAATTTGTTGCACCGTAGAATGTGGTTTTAACCTGGCATTTATGCCACTGACCGTTCTAAGGCTGTAGCCCTATTGTCAACCCGTTCATGTTTGTGATGTCCACTGCCTTGTTCCTTTTTAACATTGAAATTGTGTTTAGCATAAATGCGTGTCATTGGTTGACTGTGTTCTTTTTAAGCTGCATTTCCGGTTTTGACTTTTATTCCTTTATTTATTTCAATCAACTATTATATTAATTCATCACATACGTCTTTGTTTTACAAGAAACTGAATTTACTGTGCAATATCAATATGTATCCGTAGTATTTCTATATATTATTTAAAGCACGTTAGAAAAAACAACGAAAACAAGATAATATTAAGAATTTAAGCATAGCATTATATAAATGGCTCGTGTAAGAAACGTCATTGGGCCCGGTACGAAACGTCCAGTGGCATGGATACAAAACAGTGGTCCATACTACCAAAGCTTAGTAAAGAAACGTCTTACACCCATCCCACATTCCTCTTTATCCGCCTGTCTGTTTCTGGATTGGTTCTCAATAAAAAAAGTATAAAGGTCGAACAGGAAATGCAGCTTTCACAGAACACAGTAAACCCCAAAACACGCAAAAGGACAAACATCAAGGGCAACATAAAAAGGGTTGTCAATAGGGCTACCGCCTTGGAATGGTCAGTGGCAAAAAAGGCCGCTGAGGTTTAAACCCGGTTCTAGGGTGCACCAAACCTCACACTTACCCTTCTGTCATCCAAATGAAAAGGGACAGTGTAAATAAACAAACCCCCACCATGAACTATTCTCTAACCAACAAGGCAGCATTAAAACACAATATAGGTAAAACACAAAGATGCTCCTGTATATATAAGTACAAAAATATAGCCTAGAAATCCAGAAAGAATGTACTCATTGACTTGGCAGAAGCCAGAGCAACAAGAGAATAAACCATTGAGGGTACGACAATACAAGATTGCAGGCAAATATCAAACGTTCCCGTCCTTTTGGGCTTTAGGCATAGGGTCCACAGCTTGTCCGGTCATCGCACAATTAAACACGAAAGCATAGTGGCGAACTGTAAATGGGTCTAGCACCAAGCATGCAGTACGTTGCGAAATGAAAGGGTCATAACCTCTTTTGACAAACATTTTAACAAGTTTAACATGTTTTGGTCATGAGAGGGATCATGACCAAGGATCTTACGAAGTTTGTAAATCACATCACCATAGAAATCAGGTTGTGATAGTTCTTGTCGCAGAAGAGTCCTTAAATTACTTTTATATTTGGTTATGATAATAAAAGTTTACATTTTTTTTTTTGCAAAGGTAATTGTCCAAACGTTAGCTGTTAAACAACAATTCAATGGTCAGGGAGAAATTAGAAAATAAAGAACCGGTAGGAGACCGTGAATTCTTTAAATGTCATGCTAAGGGAAACGGTTTGAAGTAAATGGTTTATAAATGAAAAACAGTTCGAAGCTAAATAGTTCAAATGTATTTGTAACAATTAAACGAATCAGTGAACTCGTGATATGCTAGGCGTTGTTCATACATAATTCTAAGGATGTATTTGACATCAATTGCAACAGTACATTTATATACTCAGTTGCAAAAGAAAGTGTACACTGAGTTTTGTTTAGATTTAATTGTATAAAGATTTTTAGAATACATTGACAAATTCCAAAATGAATATGCCATGTTTGGTACCCAAGTTTTTATCATTCAATTGCCAATATCATGTTGTCATTGGTTTTTCAATAGGTTGAATAATTAAGGGAATGTCGCTTGATAAAGAAGATAGTAATTTTTAAAGTGTACAATTTCTTTTGCAACTGAGTATAGTTGCAGATGGCATGTCCGATGTTCCGATGTCGTTACCTGCTGTGTTTCTGTGAATCCAAATGTGAATAAAATCATATCAAAAGGCCATCGTGCTTCAAACGTCTATGTTTAGCTTTCACACATTCTGAAATGCTACATTAATCAATTTTCTCTTCTAAATATATTTCGCATGTGCCGTGTTGGATTTCCTAATTGTTCAAGCGACGTAAGCGACGTAAACAGGATGGGAAGATGATATGAAACTATTACGTTAACTTAACCTGCATTTATAAATACTGAAAAGGGATCCCCTTGGAAGCAACAAACACAATCAAGTGATAAAAGGAGAATACTCGGTTTTATTGAGTCTGCGCATGAGAGGTAATTTTGAGCGCAACACCTCTCACGCCTCCTAGCTCCGGTTTAAGCGATATTCTACTTTAAGGTAACAAGACTAGGCTCGATGGTCCCAAAGGACCAGTAAGTAATAACACTACTGTTTCGTAGTCGGGGCAAATTTTTATGGGCGACACATCACTAAACAAACGTTAGTGTGAACGTCAATAAATACTGCAAAGGTGATCCCTTGGAAGCAACAAACACGATCAAGACATAAAAGTAGCAGACTTGGTTTTATTGAAGCCTTACTGGTGCTAGATATAGGGAGTGTTAAAATATATTATCAATAGTTACATTTGTTTTCGCAGTCAAAAAGGCTAACTCTTCTTGACTATCCTGCCTTTGTGTGACAATACATAATTTTCTCTCGTGTATATATATGTCAATATAATACTTCTCAGTGATTCAGAGGCTCAAAATATGTTATGACCAATATTTGTATAATGGAATTGTTTACAACATCGATGAATACAAAAATGAGAAAATATGTCGTGTAGAAATGGTATAAAGGATCAGCAGATATACAGCATTAAACAAAATAAAAGATACACGCAAGAAAAAAACAGAGTTCCCTTGGTTGTTACCTATTCAAGCCATCTCCCTGATATTTCTGATATTTCAAGATCACGCATGCATTTATTTTACAAATCCGAGAGAAAGAAACATATATTTGAAGAACCACCTCTGGTTTCATATAGACGTGGCAGAAATCTGAGAGATATCCTTATACATGGAAAATTAAATAAAGTATTGGGGTCAAAGGAGAAGAGTATGAACTACGCATGTGGGAAAGACAACTGCACTATTTGCAAACATTATCAACAGACCGATCAATTTCAATCGACAGGCGGCACAACATTCAATATTAGAAAAGCTGGAACATGTGACGCTAGAAATGTAATATATTTAATTTCATGTGGAAAATGCAATCATGGGAAGTATGTGGGGGAGACGGAACGATAGCTACAGATTCGAGAGCACATGTGGGATATCAAGGTTGCAAGAGACAAACCAGTTGCTAACCATTTTAACCAGAGTGGGCATTCGGTAGGTGACTTGCGTGTCTGTATAATAGAAAAAGTAAATGACAAAAGCTTCGTCCAGAAGGATAAGAGAAGAATTCTGGATTGAGAAACTGAGACAGTCACACCTTCGGGTCTAAACAGAAAAACAAAATAGATAATTATATATATACCCCAAAATGGGCTATAATTTATAAGAGAATATAAGAAACAGAATATGATATATATAATGAACAGAATTCCAGTATAACGATATACTTTAAGTAACTATCATTCGATGTTATTGCTTGAATTGGTTACTACCTTAGTGTATATATAGTCGTATTATAGGAATTTACATGCAGATATGCACTTTTCTGCTTAATAAAGGGGTAACCTATTAAATTATGCTTTATTATGCAATGACCAATAGAGCAAATCGATGCGGAATCCCTCGGCGTTTATTGTACGTAACGTTATCTGACGTCATGCATGTAACGTTGGCTGACGTCATAAAACAAACAAAAACAACAACATGGCGGCGTCCGCGATAAGCGTAACATTCTGAGAATTAGGTAATAATAGTAATTCATACAAAAAATGTGGATAATCTACATGATAAATAGAATATTATGTTCATTTTCTAAGCCTCGCCTAATGAACTTGAAAGTATAAAAACGCACTGACATAATATTCTCTATGTATTAGTAAGATAAAATTAATTTAATAGAGAAAGTAGGATATTTGTATTCTTACTATAGAGAAATATAAATGTTGTGTATTTTAAGTACCTTTATACGAAAGTATGGTAACACCATACAAACATCTTTCAACTTTTCAGTATCTTAACTTTCATAATTGAGTTTTGGCGCTATTCTAGTTATGGCATTTCAGCATAATAATTAAATGACGTCGTGACGTCACGACGTCATCGTCATCGTGACGTCGTGAAACATGTGTGTAAGGATTGTCAATATAGATGGATGTTACTAAAATGTGTTAATTACCGTGTAACCTTGAAAAAGGTGGGTGAATCCCACTGAAACGTTGGATTAGAGTGTAAAAAGATCCATTAATTAATTTTGGATTTATAAACTTAATTATAAAAAAATAGAAATAATAGAACCAAAATCCTCTCGCCAATCCCGTTTCAGCATTTTTAAACAACGCCAACCGAATGTCCGCAACAATTATTGCTACTATAGTAACAAATTACAATTGTGATGAAAGCAAAAAAAAGAAAAATCAAAACGTATGAAGCAATAAGGTGATAAAAGAAATACCAGAATAACATTCGATTACACCAATTGTTCGGCTCATGCAAAGGTTGTTCAAAGTTTGGTTCCCATATCGAATAAAACCAAAAGTTTCCAAAGCCGAACCAAACTACTAAAAACAAACTGAGCGCTAAATTTGTAAATCTCGCAAAACGAGAAAGCACTACATCCTCACTCTCGTCGTCATAATCACTATATTCATCCAGGCGTTCATAATCTTGAGCTCTTCGCCGGCGGCATATAAGGAATATAATTTTAATAAGGCCAAACGCCCCTCCCACTAATAAATATAAAGGCAGCTTTGGTTCCTTAGGACAGTCAGTTTTATCTGTACTTCCTGAAAAGAAATATAACTATTATACAGAAAAGCAATCTATAATATTAATTTTGTTGACACAACTATTAAAACCAAAATTGCGAAACTGGACAATGCTATATCGGTTCATTGATTTAATTAAGACTTGTTTACTTTAAACCAAAACATGTAAAGAGAAATGTGAAATCGTCGAACACTATAAACACAAAACATATTTCAGTTCGATTCAGAGTGTTCATGAAGGTAGTTCTTGCTGCCGTTCACGCCCTCTAGCCCTGGGTTGAGCAGAACTCAATATTTAAAATGTCATTTGTAGCAATGAATTTTGAGCCACTCGAAGATGGTATGCATATGACGGTGAATATGGACCCTTCAATGAGATATTGTCACACCATTTCATGGTCAGCGGCATACGGCGTAGTGTCTCTTCTTACTAAATGCTTTTCCCTAAACTAGAAATCAACGTGCGAAATAAACAAAATGAAATTTAGTTTGAAGCAGAGGTTATGAAGTTTATCTTGTAAATAAATATCGGGCTCAGCGATCTCCAAAGATCGGAATGAATAACAGTTCTGACTGCAAGTACGGGGAGGTGTTTTACCACTGCCAAACTTGTTTACTATTATACTAAACCTGTAAATATTATAATAATCAGAATACATCAATTAACAGGAAATTCAATGCATATACATTGATTAAAAAGGATTTTCATTTGTGAATACATACCTACGACCAACATAGAAATCGGTAATGCTGACAGCAGGAAAAGCATTATCTTTGCTGGCACTACAAGAAAAAATAAGAGGTTTTATCATAGCTAGAACAGTATGATCAAATGAACAGTTGTCAACCGCTTCATGTGTGTGTGATGATTTATTTGTGTACTTTCAAATGCATATTCATATATATTCCATGTATTTGCTGTTTAAAATGCGAATTTTTGGATGGCTCGTTTAGTGAATACTGCATTTGTCTGTAACCTGTTCATCTACGTTTGTACTGGTTAATTGTATTGTAATAATTTGTAATAAGAAATGGCTGTGGTACGATAAGTGGAAAGAGTTTCAACAAAGTCATAACTAAAACTTGTTTAAAGTTAGTACTAGTATAAATGCCGTTTAACGACATATCAACATACTGTATCTTGTTTAGAACGGGCCCAGAGAATTTGGGAACCTATTCTACTCTTACTTCCGGAAAGCTTTCCCATCAATGCCTAATGGATGGTGACGGAACTCAATAGTGAAGGTCAAGCTTGAACCCGGGTTCTCCAAATTTCAAGTCCATCGTGCTATATACTGGGCCACGCCAGCAATCCCTTGTCCAATATCTCGATTGGTAAATATTAAGAATGTAAAATATGATTTTAAAATAGTGTTTAGATGTGAATATTATTTGTCATTTGAGCAATGAAATTATTTAAAAGTTTTTTTTGAAATTTATTATTGACAGAATTACTTATTACAAAAAGTTTATAGGACTGACTTTAAAGAAACTAACCCGCCAAATAACGGCAAAATTACAACACAAAACCATATATCAAAACTCATTCAAGGTGTTCATGTCACATAATAATGCATATGTAAATATGTATTGCACCGGCTTTGCCTGTTCGAAACAGTGTTGTTGTTTAGTAGTGTACATATATAATTTTCTTCGTTTGAAGAATGAATTAGAAGTACATTAAATTCCCTTGAATCGTGTAGTGATTCGTGTAGGTGTGGCGAAGCCATTTGCACGAGTTTTATCGTGCAAATAGTTGAGCGGCAATAAATTCAGCTTTGGGACAGCGACCCACTGACACGTTTAGTTTTCCAGAAGATATTTTGTCATGTATGAAAACGTACATGTGGTTTTGAACAACGGCACAGAGTTTCAGAAGCTCTGGCGGAATTAAGAAGCCAACGAGAGGAGGTAAAGGCTTTAAAGGACGAGTTACAGGGCAGTACTTCTAACGTCCCCGCAGAAGTGAAAAATGTGAAATCCGACAAGGACCTTGTATGGAAATATAAAGGATCTTACATGAGTTACCGTGTATTATTGATTTTAATGAACGAGTTGGATAAAATGATAGGATACCAGGCTCTACGTTACGCGGCTACAAATGCGTTCGCCTTACAAATAATCCGACACCTTAAACCAAATGTAACGTTACTATGCATTTTATGAAGTAATACTTCAAATAATGATAAATAGTTAAGGTGTCTGAAAGTATCGTATGGTATACTAAGCACAAAATTGGGATTAAATGTTTTACTGTATACAAACACAGGGATTCGATCCTCATTTGCATCTGTAATACACTAGTGTATTACGAGAAATAAGTTATGTCTTTATTGCACTCCCAGAAGTCATGTAATGTGATAAACCAAGGAAATAAAATTCAGTTTGACTTTAACAGTGATACTGAAGAGTCGGCAAAGCAGGCGGCCTGGTCGATTGAGCACGGCAAGACAGGGTATTGTCAAGAAGTATTAAACGAGCTGTCCGAAAAGTTGAGAAAACGTAACAAGCTTATACGAAACGTTGACTCGTCTGCTGGTCGTTTGGACACTGTACATATATACGAAGCTAATCCAATAGCTAGCGATAGCGAGGGTGAATCAAAGATTTACAAGGCAAAACCCCGGGTGCTTAAACATAAACGGGATGCAGCATATTGAATTTATAGGGGCGAATGATTTCATTTTAGATGAAATAGATTAAGGTTACACAACATTTTACACTATACCAAAACGTAGTTTTAATCCTAATAAAAGTTCTGCTATCAAAGAATATGATTTTGTCACTACAGCCATTCAGGATTTGTTAGACCGAGCGTTAATTAAACACTGTTTAAAGCCATCTTTTGTGTAAACACTTTGTCTGTGTCAGGGCATAATAACAGTAAGAAAAGACTCTTACTTGATCTAAGGGCTGTGAATCAGCATATTTGGAAATAGTCTGTCAAATATGAAGACTTGGGGGTGGTTTTATCATTTTTGCACAAAGGGTACTTTATGATAAAAAAAGAGTATGTTAATGGACCTTTGGAAACGGCCGAGCACGACACATACGACATATTGCAGTCTCGGTTTGTTTGAAACTGTTCATGAGCGGGGGTGAAATATGCTAGCTACCGCTCACGCCCTCTGAACTCAATATTCATAAAAATCAAAAGTACAGACTTTTTAACCATCCCGAAGATGGAAGACATATGGCGGTTAAGCATAAGTTTGACCTGACCAGTGCATACCATTTTATTGAAATGTTTAGGCTTTTCGGGTTTTCATGGTTCAAAGTTAGCGCGCCCTTTGATTGTTAATTGGAGATGAGAAGGAAAACTAATTTTAACAATAGATAAAACACATGGAAAATATATTAAAAATAATTTGCTTTTGTCAGAATTTATTCCCAATGCAGGAAAGTCTATATGGGTACCGGTACAAATGTCGCAGTTTTTATGCATTATTTTGAATTCATTGGAAGGTGTTATAGTTGTTTCCGATCATAGAATGAGTAAGGTCGAAAATACGATGTCTAATCTATTGCACGAGATAAAAGTGCACAGGCGAGTACCTGTAAATGAGGTGGCCAGTTTAGCGGGTCAGATTATTTCAATGTCCATTGTTATAGGGCACGTGACACAGATATGACTCGCTACCTGAGTTTAGATATATTGAACGCATACAACTGTTCTTTATTCATAACGCTTTCAGGTGAGAGCATTAGCCAAATTGAATTTTGGAAACATAATTTAAAGCTTATGACATATATCAGTCGCATAAATGTTAAAGGATTTGTATTCTGATGCTAGGTCTACTGGTTATTGAGGTTATGCGGTAAATTTCATTAAAGCTGTACAGTCCCTATTTTAACTGATAATAACTCATGAATATGAATGAGTCACGTGTGAAGTAGTTTCAAATCGACGAACACCCCAAAAGTCGGTATATAAGGAGAAATCGATACGTAAAATTTCACATTTTTATTTAGCCTACGTACAGGTAACATCGATAAATATACGGCTCCAGAATATATGTGATAAAAAAATAGTTGCCCGGAACGGGATTTGAACCACAGCCTTTGCACTTGTAAGATTTGGAAGATGTATGCTGAACCTCTAGACCACTGCTATTTATTGGTATTTTGTAGCATTTTTAACACTAATAGACATTACGTAATAACAAGGGCGCGCACACAAACTCATCAAGCGCTAAATAACAAGTCGATATATGGTTGATTTGAGACGAAGTATTAGTTTCATATTTATAAGATACAGTATTACACCAGGCAATGTTAATTTACACGTGCGACAATATGGACTGCATATGTATTGATCAATCTTTAGTTGCGTTCAAATATGTTAAGTTATTTTGCCTCATAATATATAGTAGTTAGTATACTATTTTCTCAAGTAGCGTTGTAGTTCAGTGGTTACAGCACAGGACTTGAAATCTGAAGGTCGTGTGTTCGAGCCCCGAAAGAAGCTAACTTTTTTTTTCGGTAAAAATTACTGTTACCTGTGTATAGGTACGATGTGCACTGGTCGATGTATATACAGTAAATGATTTCATGCGCTATATTTGCTCGCTTAAATACCCGATTTCGACATGAGCTGGTGAACATGAAGTTACAAATGAAGACACGCCTACAAAGAAGAAATCGATTGATATAGGGACTCTGTAGCTTTAAGGGCCTATCTCACAGCATGTGATCTATGGAAGAAAGCTGTAAGTCCTCAAATTGGAGGGAATTAATGGCAGTTTTTAGAGTGTTAAGCTCTCTGTCTCATGTATTGACTCACAATAGAGTCAAGCGGTTCTCAGATAATCAAGGGGTAACATCTATAGTGCAGAAAGGCTCTATGAACAAAGAGTTACAGGATAAATCTGTAAATATATTCGGACTATGTATGCCAAAATCTATTTACCTTTTATATACTGCAGTTAATACAGAGTAGATTTGGTTATTTAGAAGTTGACTGATTTGCGTCAGAAGATAATGCTAAGTTACCCAGATTTTATTCTAGATTCTGGAACCCGTCTTCTTTAGGCGTTGATGCATTTACAGTCAGTTGGGGCACAGAATATGGATTACTTGTACTGTTGTAAATAACGTTCTCGGTAAAATGAGGGTCGATGCATCTGTGGGAATTTTGGTGATTCCATGTTGGAAGTCTACAACATATTGGCCAATCATTTGTACGTAAAAATGGGAAAGGTATCTTTTTAAATATAAATTTTCATTTTAGGATGATTGCACTTAAATTGAATTTTAGATAGGGGACATAACTGAGATAAATCGTATAGGTAACGTTGTATGAGTTGTTCCCCTTCCCATAAGTGGGATTGAATTGACAGCAGTGTCTGGTTGCGACAGATTTATTAATATATTTTAAGGACAGCATTGTCATGAAAGGCTACATAGCCACAGACAGCTTAGTTGGAAATATTATTGTTGGATAATGCATAAGGCGGAATCGCCATGATTATGCACCAGAGCATTTAAAATAATGCGAGAAGTAGTCTTTGGATATGAATCGATTACAGCATTCTGCGTTGTCATTTTGACAGTTTACTACGCAATACTTTAGGCATGCACAAGCCAATATAATTAATTATATTTATAACAGTGTATAAGTATATTATGTTTATGATGTATACTAATACAAGATATTGTGTACACATCCTTTTTTTCCAGAGTCACAAAGAGGAAATAGACGAATTGCCGGACGTTTTTGAGGGTAAAATGGATCTACTCCCGGAGGTTTTACAGAACTCGAGAGCGGAAAATATCAGCCGTAAATATGAGTATGCATTTTTAAGATGGAAATAAATAGGCTTTACATAATGGACTGGGGAGTAGAGACATTTTGCCTGCCAAGGCTTTCCCGGTTGTCATATATCTTTCGTCGTTATTTCAGACCGCAGTTTCTCATAGTCCTGTTATTGCTGCTTTCTATGGAATTAAATGGTTTCGTGATATTTATGGTTTAAATTCCCTTACCGATTCCAAAATTGTTTCAAATATAATTGAATCGGCCAGAAGATTTTTTGCTAAACCTACAGCTAAAAAAAGACATTACTGTAGATTTACTTTTAGCAATGTATAAACGGCTTTATGAGGACAGGAATCTCAAAACTCAAACAATCAATTATATGTGCTAGTTTATTGGCTTTTTCTGGGTTTATGCGTAGTTCTGAGTTATTGAATATTAGGATTTCTGACATAAAATTTGACCAGTCTTTCATATCAGTTTTCATAGAAAGCAGTAAAACGGATAAATATAGAGACGGTTCGTGGATAATGATAGCGAAAACTTGGAAGTGTCTTTATGAATATAATAAAATTCACTAACTGGACTGGGTTAGTAAATGATGACTTTCTATTCTGTAATTTAAGTAAAACGGGAAAGCGATATAGAGTTAGAAAAACGAATAAGTGATGTCATATTCAAACCTACGTGAACAATTTATGTCTGCATTTTCGCCACATGTAAGTGACATTTCCAAGTTTTGTTTGCATTCGCTTGGAGCTGGGGTGCCTCAGCCGCGGCAAATAACGACAGAATGTTTCAGAGAAACGGACGATGTATTAGTGAAAGTGCTAAGGACGGATACATTAAGGATAATCTTATGGAAAGGTTATCAATCTCCCTTTCATCAGGATTGTAATTGATACGAGGACTCTGAATTACGTTTTCAGACGATATTTGTTTTCTTAATGTGAAAAGTTGAACCATTTGAATTGAATTGTATACAACAAAAAGCAATGTAGTTACATGTATATCATAAAATGTCAAGTTTGAAGCATTATACGTGCTAAAGTGGGTTATTTATGCCCGTTCTTTGATAGTTCAGTTGGTCACCCAAGTGCTCCATGACAAATTATAATTTGAAATTCTGAAGTTAGCACTGTGTTTGTTGTTTCTTGAGTCTAGTAAGAGACGTTGCAAGGTTTAAGGGAAATATAATTTTCTTCGTTTGAAGAATGAATTAGAAGTAAATTAATTTCGCTTGAATCGTAGGTGTAGCAATTGCAATGAGATTTGCAAGAGTTTTCTCATGCACATATTTGAGCGGCAATTCATTCAGCGTAGGGACAACGATCGACTAACACGTTTAGGATTTTAGTTTATTTTTCAAGTTATGTATATTTCAAAATTGACGTTGTAGGCAACTGTTAAATTTATTAAATGAATAATAGTGTTTTTCACTGTCATGATCTATGCTAATTCATATGAATTTGAACGTTATAATGATTGTATTTGCACAATGTCGTTCATTGGGTGATAACACATACACATTTGTTTTATTACTTTAAAGAATAATAAATGATACAATGAGATTGAGTCTCTTTTATTTGAGTTTAATTATGTGTTATTTAAGAAATGCGGTCGAATCAGTCGTTCACCCAAGTGTTCTATGCCAAATTATAATTTGAAATTCTGTTAGCACTTTGTTTGTTGTTTCTTGATTCTAGTAAGAGACATTGCCAGGTTTAAGGAAAGTCACGTTATGCTTGCAAAGCGTGATATATGTAAATAAACGCGTTAATAGACGATTGCATGCGAGTGAGAAGTATGGTTTGCATGTGGCATGGAATAAGTGGTGTATTAACATTATCCGGGCGGTAAACATTTCCATTTAAAGAGTATTCCCACAGTTACACTGTAGGTAAAATGCGAATTGAATTTGATGTTGTAGATAACAACACGCTAGTTTGTAGGCAAACATATGATGGTTTGTAGATGTGGAAACCCGTATTTGGCAAATAAATCGTGATTTTACAAACTTGTTATGGATGACACTGTCCACTGCAGAGGATATAATATGTCACTCGACCGTTTGCCCATTCCTTCGTTCATGTTCTGTTCGGTGGTTGATTGATTTTGTTCAGTTAAAACTTTTTCCTTACACGCTTCATATTTCATGGAAATATATGAACTAAAACAATTATGGGTTACCTCTGTATTCATTGTTTGCGGTTTACCCCAACTAAGGGAGGTGGGTGCATGAGCTTTCGTCCCTCGGGTTTTCTGGTCGTACCCTAGATTGGTTTTCTCTTTAGCTGTAACTACTATGGTTGTTCAGTACGATTCTGGATACATCCTGAGATGTTTATTATTTTGTATGTATATCTTTAGTTAGTTTCTCTGGATGTGTACTTTATTGTTAGAGTTTTCCTTTTGATGGGATGTAGTTTTGTTTACACTGTCTTGTCTATTTGGGCTCTGAAGACAGGATAATAGCGAGGATTGTGCGCATATAAAATCGATTCAAGCTAACCAGTAAGCCTTATTGCCTACTGACCGTTCCAAGTCGGCAACCCTGTCTTCACCACCCTTTCTGTTGTTTTTTGTCTCTTTCATTGTAGTTTCAAGTCCTTGTTTGCAGTATTGTGCGGACCTACGATGCCATTGCGTTCGGACGCTGTGGTTTCTATAGGACCCTATATATCATTTTGCAAATGTCATAAAGTTCAGAGTTCATGGTTATGCATGGATATACCAATATTTATGGAACATTTAAATAAGCATACACACCTATCTTCAGTAATATAGTGATCATTAAATAAAATAAAATTATATTTCATACAAATTCAGCAATACTTAACTGATTATATCTTTGTTATAAAATTGGTTGATGAAATAAAATTCTTTATAGATTTCTTGCAATTATTAGCATTCGTTTTGACCTGATCAATTTCCATTTTCCGTTATTGCAAAGTAAAGCAATTGCATCGTCAAATCGATCTAGTCTAGTCTTGGACCCTATGATGACGTCTACTTAAAGCCGAATAGGACGGTGACGTTTGATGTGTGTCATCAATGGTGTATTCTCTAGTTGCTCTGCCTTCTGCCAAGTCATTAAGTACATTCTTTGTGGCTTTCTAGACTATAATTTTTTGGTATTTATATATATACGCGAGCATATTTGTGTTTTACTTATATTGCGTATTAATGCTGCCTTGTTGGTTAGAGAATAGTTCATGGTCGGGATTTCTTTATTTACATTGTCCCGTTTTAGTCGGATGAGGTAGGGTAAGTGTGAGGTTTTGTGCACGCTAGAACTTGGTTTAACTATTGTCAAGAAGGATAAAAATATCGGACAGGGAAAGCAGCATTCATGGACGACAGTCAACCACAAAACACAAAAACAAACACGCAAACAGACAAACGAAAAGGCAAAAGTAATACAAAATGCAAACGACATTACAAACACAAAAGGGTTGACAATAGGGCTACCGCCTTGGAACGGTCAGTGGCAAAGTAGTCCACTGGGGGGGGGGGGGGGGGTTAAACCGGTTCTAGTGTGCACCAAACCTCACACTTACCCTACTGTCATCCCATTAAAACAGGACAGTGTAAATAAAGAAATCCCCGCCATTGTGTGCCTTTAATTAAAATTAGATATACAAATCGAACAGGAAAAGTAGCATTCAAGGACGACAGTCAACCACAAACACACACAGAAACAAAGAACAACTTTAAAGATGAATAAAAGGCCAACTTATACATCACATACACAAAAGGGTTGAAAGTAGGGCTACCGCCTTCGAACGGTCAGTGGTAAAAAGCCGCTGTGGGTTTAAACCAGGTTCTAGGGTGCATCACACCTCACACTTATCCTACTGTCATCCCAATAAAAAGGGACAGTGTAAATAACATTTTTGTTTGTCGTTTTGCGTGTTTTGGGTTTACTGTGTTCTGTGAAAGCTGCATTTCCTGATCGATTTTTATACTCATTTCCATCAATGTTGGTATTATTTTTCATAATCAAAACAGTTAACATAACAAACTTTCCGCCAGAGTTTAATTTCTTCAGGTCAAAAGTTTATATTATGTTGAATCATTCACAGTTTTTGAAACTCTTTTGAGAAATAGTGTTATAATCCTTGGACTTAAACAACTCGACCTTATTCGATATTTCATTCAAAACGTTTTTACTAGGAAATGCAAAGTTTTTTTTCGATAGGCTGGGACTATAGTGTCCTTGTGTTTTTTCATGGAAGTGATGCCCGAAAATAAAAATAAAACATCTGCCATTCTGACAATAAACCTACCGTTTCCGTTGCAGTGGGTAACATATCAGTAAAACCCTGAATAACGTCTTTTGCAACATCATGTGTTTTGTCGGTAATGTATGCAATACATATGTCATCATCTGTATGAATCGTGGGTTTCTTTTGTATTTTAAAATATGTTTTCCGCTGTTGTATTATCAAGGCCAATGGTATCTCTTAATGGGCACTCGGAAACAGCAACATATAGTTCGCTTTTCTCATTGGAGGAACACATATGTCCTATTCAAATTCAATTACCTTTATGGATTTAGTATGCGATAATGTAATAACTGACATTCCATCTCTGACGATTGTATCAAGAAACAAATTTAAATCCTGTGGCAGGTATTTGTTGTTAGAGATTTTCCTTTTGGAGCTTACATTTGGATTGTAATATATATATCTTTCTGGTGTACGATACTGTAACTTTTTTCTGTTTCTTCAGTGCAGTAATAACATCGAAAATGTAACATAGTCCTGGTGAGAACAAATAAGTGAAATGTAAATATTCACACACCCGAACAATAGTCATTTACAAAATTGTTCCCATTTGTCTAAATAACGCATATACTACGAGAAAATAAAAACAGTTACAGTTTTGAAAAAATCCCCTAAATCATCGAAAAACTAGCGCTTATAGAAAACATACCATCGACAAACTAGTGCGCAACTTCAACAAACCAGCGCATATACATCTACAAACTTGTCTTGATTTCAGGGGAATGAGCATTTAAGACAATAAATAAATAAATATTTCGGCATAATTATACAACTTCAGTATATCATTGCACAAAACCAGTGTAAATGATATAGCATTTAGACAAAGACATTTAGAAGAAATTTAATAACATCATATACCGTATATTTATCGCATTGACTAATTTAATAAATGGAATAAATATATAAAACATACAGCAACATGTCGTCAAAGTTATCAATGTTTAAAACAGCGAAGAAAGTGCAGCTTTCTACTCTCATACTCTTTTAACTTTGGAAACAATTGAAATATCGTAAAATACTGCGTTACATTTTCTGTGTCAATTCAATCCCGTGATTTAATCTCCTGTCTAATGCTCCATTGTGTTATTATACCACAATAGCCTAAATACACAATATGCATCGTGTATAATCCCCAAGGATATACACAGCATATGTTAGTTACTGTGGTATAAATACAATAGAGCATGAGTCTTGCACGTGTACGGACGATAATGCATTCGCTAACGCTCGTGCATTATCTCCCCGTACACGTGCAAAACTCATGCTCTATCCTATACTTGTACCATAGCTCTTGTGGTTTTCCTGTGTTCTTGCTTATTATATAATTTTCATAAACCTGAAAGTCTGAGCCTAGACCGTGCTATAAGTGCCGGTATATTTCAGCCGTGCTATAAATGTCCGATTCGGCAGTTGTACCATGGTCTACTCAATTTTACGCGCGATCAGTTGATATTTACACACAAAGTGTCAATCAAAATGACTAAATCATTACCAAAACAGCACTCCTTGACATTGCATTTGCCCAATAGTATACAAAGGCGATTGGCTGCAATAATCAAAACATGGGTCATGCTCAAGCCGCGTGATAATGCTATTTATTGAGCTGTTATTTTTACTGAAAACTGCAACGCCCTAAAACGTTTTGCACACTCGTACATGGATAAATGGCTGTGGTACAAAACATTTATAGCATATTTTTCTCTTATGCGATTTATACTGCACTCTCGGGCCTACGGCCTCGAGAGGCAGTATAAATCGCATATACTCGAAAAATTATGCTATAAATATTATTTATACCAGAATAGCTTAAATACACACCATGCATCGTGTAATACCCAAGGATATACACAGCATATGTTAGTTAGTGTGTTATAAATACAATAGAGCATGAGTCTTGCACGTGTATGGACGATAATGCACTCGCTAACGCTCGTGCATTATCTCCCCGCACACGTGCAAAACCAATGCTCTATCCTATACTTATTCTATTTTCGTATGCATAAAGGCTTTCGTCGTGTCCGTGTATTTCTGTAGTGTTGTAAATGTACTTTTAGGCTCTATGCCGTCCTATACTATGAGGCGCCATACGTGACTATTTGTTGTAGGATAAATATATACGTCGTGTGTAAAATTGTAAAATATATATATTGAATACAAAAATATATATGATACAGACAAATATATACGTTACTCCGAAATATATATATTGAAAACAAAAATATATATGATACAGACAAATATATACGTTACTCCGAAATATATATATTGAAAACAAAAATATATACGATACAAACAAATATATACGTTACGCTGAAATAAATATATTGTGTCGAAAAATGTTTCCGGTAAATGATGATACAACGTATGATTTAGAGAGATTCATTATATCTCTCCCTCGTCTTGCTGACGTGGCCACGCGCCTGATGCATTCGGACAATATAAACATCATTGAGGTGATGGAACGGAGGGTGGGGGATACTGTTTACGTGATCAATACGTTGGTAAGAAGACGGTGCATCGACGAATCTGATATTTCACAACAGTTTCTTGTATTACAAGACTAATTTTGGACGATGTATGATCATTATCGCAGTCGCGTATTTCAATATCAGCATTCTCGAGATACTAGATATTGTAGTCCAACAATAACAAGCTCTGAACCAGGACGTCCGTTATTTATACGTATGGCGCCTCATAAATATATATTTAAAAACTGAATATATATTTTCCAGAATATATATTTCTAGGAGTAACATATATATTTGTATGATATATATTTTTGGAAAGAATATATATATTTCGGAGTAACGTATATATTTGTCTGTATCATATATATTTTGTATACCTAACCAAGGTTAACATACCTAACCAAATTATGTTTAGGGTAAATAACGCAAATCGCGACCTTGACTTTGATATTTTTTGTCATTCAGCGTTGTCCAGCAATGCCAAACATACATATGATAAAGTATCAAAGACATACATTTTAGGCAATCACATATAGTTACCTTAGGTTAAGTTACCTAATCAATGTTAAGTTTGGGGGAAATAAGCAAAGTATGATCATGACCTTGGTATTTTGGCCTTACGTGATGTCCCTTGACCAGACAAAGCATCTGACAAAGTTTCAGAAAATTGTTGAGATACTGTTGATTTAAAATGTGAACGCCGTCGCAGCCGCCGCCGTCGGAAAAGTGACTGATATGTCTCGCTACCCACTATGTGGGCGAGACAAAAAGGCGTAACATAACAATCAAACCTCACCTTTAAATATGCATGTGTTCAAATAATGCGTTAAGGATATTTCATACAGTTATTTATGTGCATCTGTTTCATGTATACTTGTCTAAAAGCAACTTTGTACGCCACTTACCTTAATTTTTCATTTTTTATATACATGTTTCACTAGTTTTCATTATTATGAACCTAGCAAAATGTTTAGATTGTGAAGACATTTGTTGATACACATAATCAAGTACAGTTTCAGTATTTGATACAGACCACGTAGAGAATTATTGGTTTGGCCGCTATAGCACTTTCACACATATAAATGTATGTCTGAAACACGTGAATTAAATTAAAATATCAAATATTACTGACGTGATGACTGGTAACTTACTAACTTAACAATTAAAGACAAGTCTGTGCGTGTTATTTTTTCTCCAAAACCAATACATTTTGATAGACCTTTTAGGGTTATAATTGTTTTTTTTTTGCATAAACCATTATAGATAGTGTCATATGTTTTTTATTTCATTTTCTTGAAGTTCATGACACTTTCGAACAGGTAGTGAAATATGCTTACTGTCAATAGTTCAGAAGTTCATAATAAATAGTTATTTCATAGTATATACTTTTTTCTTCAAAACCCCACTCCAACCCAAATCCTCCATTTTTGCCGGGTCTTCACGACAGTAAAGGTAATATTCCAATTTATTTCTGCATATATCATGCATTTTTCTTTATATTTAATAGAACAGAATCACATTTATGTAGAGTTTATAAAAGTAATGTAATTCGATTTGACTTTTATTATTAAATTTCTTCTTTTCTTTTTTATAGTTTGGGTTGTACTGCAGTGATAGGAAATTTTCCAAAAATGGAATATGGGTCGTATATTTATCTTACTGTATTTCAGAAACAAAGTGATCTATTGTTTTTAAAGAGAAATATGCTTCGGATAGACAGTTCTAGCTATATACAAATCTTAAAAAAAAAGATATTTTCGGAATAAAATATGACACTAATGTCCTTAACATAATATATTCAGCGTGTGCAATTTTTTTTTTTTGAGCAAACTCTGTTTTGAATAAGTTCAGAGAAAAATGCTTATATATATCTTTTTATGTTATGTGTGTGTTTTTTTGAAATTCATAGTTAGGATATTTAAGTAGTTATTCATAGTAAATAATGTTTTAGTTTTTATGAATTATAAAACTATTTCTGAAACGTCTATTTCTTTATAAGTATGTAGAGTACGTACCCGTGCAGAATACAAGGTCTATGGTTGTGATGAGGAAGTCTACTGGTCCTGTCGATTCGTCCTTGTACCCAGTAATCTGTTGTAATGTTCCGTAAGCAGATATGTCTGCGGTCGACGAACAACGACGGCTTTTAAACAATTGACTGGCTTCATGCTGTTCAGAAAGGCTCTGAAAGAAAACATTAACAAAAAATCTTTATTTTGGCATGATTTGATCCAGGTGTACCTTATGCTTTTTCAAGTTCTTAACACAGCATAAACTTGTGTTTCATCCACTTAGGATGGACAGAAGGGATGTTGGACATCTAATCTAAAACGAGTATGAACGGAGAAATATGTTTTTAGCATGCATATCCAAAACTAAAATAAAAAAATAACGTACGGTATTGCCTCAGTAACCTGGACAAAAGAGTATGATAATGGACCTTTGGAAACGGCCATGTATTTTTTATGGTAGCACCCATTATTGTCGTACCCTAGATTGTTTTTTTCCTTGGCTGCAACTCCTGTGGTTGTTCAGTACAATTCTGGATACAACCTGAGATGTTTCTTATTTTGTATTTTATATAGCTTTACAACAACGTATTAGTGTTTCTTTTGTTAGTTTATCTTGATGTGGACTTTATTGTTATAGAATTACTTTTACTGGGATGAAGGTTTGTTTACACCGACTTGTCTATTTGCCCTGAAGACAGGATAATAGCGAGGATTGTGTACACATCAAATCGATTCAAGCTAACCTGTAGGCCTTATTGCCTATTGAAAGCCTTATTGCCTTAATGCTTACTGACCGTTCTAAGTCGTTAACCCTGTCTCACCACCCTTTCTGCTGTAGTTTGTCCTTTTCATATTATAATTAATTAAATATTGCTCCTTGTTTGTAGTACAGTGCAGACCTACGATGCCATTTGTTTCTATAGGACCCTATATCTCAATTGTATGGTTTCAGGCTCCATGTTCGCCGTCATATGCATACCATCCTCGGGATGGCTCAAATTTAAGTACTATTTGCATTTTAAATATTGAGTGCTGCTCAACCCGGGACTAGATGGGTATGATCGGTAGCAAGCATTGTTCAGTACCGTCTCAATCAAACTGAGACTGCAATATCTCTTGTATTTATCGTGTTCGACAACTTCCAAATTTCTCCCTCAATACTTTTTTATGAACAAAACTTATAACCCAATATTTCTTTTTTTTCGTATTAAATCATATATACTGTTTATTGTTTAAAATATTTTGCTTCAAGGTTTGGAATAAAAGGCAACTATCATAAAATGTAGTATAACAAGAAGAATCTATACATGTATTATAGCCATCATACTCAGCTTAGTAATCTTACTAAGTGTGTCACTATAGGAAATAAACTTAAAGAGTAAAGTTTAGAATTGATTTCCAATTAATAGAAAGGAAAAATGAAATGAAAAATTAAAAAAGAAATGTAACTTTAACACAAACAATTGATCAGATACGAATCCAGAAATGATGCAATTAATTCAAGCAAGCATTTAAGCATATATTCAGCGTACAATTGCATCGAAAAACTCACTAAGAAACTATATTTGTTTCCATATAATTTTCAAACAAGTGCCGATCACATAATAACAATCATGTTGCGATATAACTTGTGTTCGGTATAGAATACAACAATGTTGAAAGACCTATGCTCATGACTCTTCTTAATATCTTAAAAAGCGTTAAATATATCTGACTTCACTGTAATTCTCTACAAAAATGGTTACGGTTGTATTAGATACTGACGGACGTGTAGTACAAATCATTTCGAAGAATATCCGATGATAAAACGCTGCTAAGGTTGTATTGTTT
The DNA here is from genome assembly GCA_037043455.1 of Cyrtodaria siliqua. NCBI lineage: Eukaryota > Metazoa > Mollusca > Bivalvia > Adapedonta > Hiatellidae > Cyrtodaria > Cyrtodaria siliqua. The sequence goes on from JAWPHD010005974.1 coordinate 49,459, forward strand.
TACCTTTTGATTTACTTTGTTGGAACAGTTTAACAACAAATATAGATATACAAATCGTACAGGAAAAGTAGCATTCAAGGACGACAGTCAACCACAAACACACACAGAAACAAAGAACAACATCAAAGATGAATACAAGTACAAATAAGACATCAAAAACAAGAGTTCGGAGCGCTTCTTTGAGCCAAATACATAAATTGTATACCATTTATTGTGGCAAAAAAAAGACATTAGTTTTAAAAATCGGTGAGAGAAATAAATATTGTATACTAGCCAAAATGCTTTTTGAAGGGGCTTTTCCCATGTAAACTCCTTGTTGCTGAGTCAGCAAACAATAAGAAACTCAAATAACTTCAGGCAGCCTCAGTACATTGTTATAAAACTTTCAGGATGTCTCAATTTACAATTGTTGAACACATTAAAAGTAGAACAGGACATGTACCATACAAAGACAACAGTCAACCAAACACACGCCCAGCACAAACAATACTAATTGCAAAGATGTATAAAATGCAAGATATGACATCACAAACATAAAATAGTTGACAATAGCTATACCGCCTTGGAACGGTCAGTGCTTAACGCTGGGTGTTTAAACGAGGCCCCAGGGTTCACCAAACCCCACTATTACCATATTGCCATCCCAATAAAACGGAACAGTGTAAATAAATATATCCCCGCTAGGCTATATTCCCTAACAAACAAGGCAGCATGAATAGGCAGTATAAGTATAAAACATAAATGATCATATATATATGAATATAAAACACAAAAGCATAGCAAAAGAACAAACCGTTAATGGCACGACAAGACAAGATGTAAGACAAACATCAAACGCTTCCATCCTTTCAGGTTTTATGTAGACGTTATTATAGGGTCCACAATCTGTCAGACCATGGCAAAATCAAAGAGGAAAGCGGACATGCGAACTTAAAATGGACTAACACTAAACGTTGCAAAATGATAGGGTCATAACCTGTTTTGATAAACTTTTGAACACGTTTAATAAAGATTGTTTGAAAGTTATTATGAACAAGGATCTTCCGAAGTTTGTCACATCATCATAGAAGCCGGTTGTGATAGTCATTGTCTCACTTTCATACATTAATAGTAGATCAGATTTACGATAACACAAAACTTCGTTGAAGTTTATGGTAACGGTAACCAGATACTCAGACAGATGTAATTGAAGCCTGCAATGACACCCCTCAATATCTGAATGACATGTTGAATATTGACAATTCTATTCTCCTATGGTTGATACTGTCTGTCATAAAGAACTATGTTTCTCAACCTACTAGTATTCCCTTTTCTAGGCCATCTGCGGTATGAGGTTGATAGTTTGTACACATAGGGATACAAGTCTACTTGGTTTTAAACAGGTTTACACTCTTCCATACTACGATGCTATGTGTCTTCATCACTGTTACAAGAGAGGAAACAATAACATGAACACGCATATTAAATTATAACTTAATTCTTAAAAATTCTTTCATCGCAAGCGTTCTAAGTTTTATTTCTTGACTATCCCTAGCCTCCTCCCTACCCATTTCGAAACACGTCGATTATATATGAGACCGTATAAGCCTCAATATAATGTGCTAGTTCATATGACGTTGGGAACACCGAAGCAATTAAATGTCAAGCCCGGTTGCATGACTGTCTGGGGAACCAGGTCCTGTAAATATGTTTTATGTTACGTATGCCAATAAATGGCAGTTCGGATATTGTGTTCTTTTCTCCTTTAAGCAATAGGACATGAGGATATGGAACAGACGTTTAAACTTAGCCTTATTTGTATTGGATATAGGAATATTTCTTATCTTTTACCGCCTCTTACTATGGCTTCAAATGTTATTGTTATTAATTACGACTCGATATGCAAACCATGTAGCAATTCATAACGGGTTATTTTACACGAACGATGCGATAAGTTCGAGTATCAAGGGAAGTCACTTAAAGAGACATTATTTAGATTTAAAATAAAATAAGTGAATAAGTGGTTATTGAGAAAATAGAAAGACCAATTCTCCACTTTTATTCTTCAATACATACTCAGTTGAAATATACACAGTTCAACGCTAAAAGAAAATATGTTTGCTTTAAAGACTGCAAAACGTAAAATGTAAAATTATTATACCGAACAATTGAACAAACAGTTGTTATTGTTACGAAGACAGATACAATATATAATTTCTATATGCACGTGTCTTGTAGGCCACAAGACGTATGGCACTATAAATATTTGATTGCAATGCTCACCTTAAATGAGTGCTAAATACGATCGACTCGTAAACAATGAATGTACGGCATATAGCGACCGTGTGTTTCGACGTATGTCATAAACATTAGGTAGCAATAAGATACGGTTTAGCAATGTTGGTTTAGATTAATTAGACAGCAGATGTCCACCCCAAATAAACACCAAACATTTAATTAACAGAACGGCAAACTATGGGAACATGATATTTCTGAAAAGTAAATATTTTCCAAAGATACAATTAATAACATGGCATAAAATCACTTCCTCCCTAGGAAAGAGATAAAGTTTACATTTTCTAAATTTCTCTTTTCATACCTTTTTTCCCCATCCATAACATAACATTCAGCATTAAAGCATAACAATAGTGTATAGCCTACAATATGAATAATACAGATCGTTTTATCCCATTCATGTGAGATAATACAAAGAAATAGAAATATAAAATGTGCATTTGAGAAGGAATGTACATATATATTTGCCGACTTTTGTACACAAACTATCATACACCGAAAAGTGTTATTAAACTTTCAATTCGTCAATGATATGCAATATACGGACTAGACGTTAATTATATAGACAGGTCGATGTATACAACTGAATACTTTAATTTCACTACGTACAATTTACATTCAATTATTATCTACATCACAAAGTTGAAAAGTAACACAACAAAATTACGCTTGTTTCAAAACAAAGCGAAACAATTTTTACAACGTAAGTGCCATATAAGATTTCTAACGAGTTGATATGTTTCTGTACAATTAAGGTGAACTTGGCCCATTTACAGTTAGCTACTATGCTTTCCTCTTTCATTGTGCGATGACTGAACGTAGTGTGGACCCTATGATGACGTCTACCTAAATCCTTACAAGACGGTAGCGCTTGATGTTTGTCTTTAATCTTGTCCTGCCGTTGTTCTCTTGTTGCTCTGGCTTCTGCCAAGTCACCGAGTACTTATTTTGTGGCTTTCTAGGCTTTTTTATATTATATATACATGATCATTTATGTGTTTTACTTACATTGCCTATTGTTAATGCGGCCTTGTTTGTTAGAGAGTTTAATTAACCTGGCGGAGATAACTTTATTTACACTGTCCCGTTTATTGGGATGACAATAAGGTAAGTGTGAGGTTTAATAAGGTAAGTGTGAGGTTTGGTGCACCTTGAACTTTGTTCAAACACCCAACGGCCATTTTTGCAACTGACCGTTCCATGGCGATAGCCCTATTGTCAACCCTTTTGTGTTCGTGATGTCTTATCTTGCCTTTTATTCATCTTTAAAGTTGCTCTTAGTGTCTGCGTTTGTTTGTGATTGACTGTCATCCTTGAATTCTCCTTTTCCTGTTCGTTTTTTTTTTTATATTTTCATTTTATTTGTTATACCTATATTGCCTATTAATGTTGCCTTTTTATTGGAGAATATAACCTGGCGGGGATGACTTAATTTACGCTGTCATGTTTTATTTGGAATAACAATAGGGTAAGAGTGAGGTTTGGTGCACCCTAGAAACTAGTGAAACCCCAAGCCGCCTTTTTTTAACACTGACCGTTCCAAGGCGTTTTCCCTATTGCCATCCCTTTTACTTTGTTTCTGTGCGTGTTTGTTGTAGACTATTGTCCTTTTATGCTACATTTCCTGTTCGATTTTATATTCATATATTGATTACTTTCAACAACCGAGAAGCTACCGAGAACCTGTGTTATAACAAATAAAAACCCTGCTTCTCTCTCCGTTGAGGTCTCTTTAAAAATAAGTAAACTCAATTGACGGTATTGAACCTTACAACAGAACTCTCTATAGATTGTTAAATAATGTTGTAATGAGAATACAGTCACGTGAGCAATGTATATTTAAGTGGAAGCGTTATGCATTTGTGTAGTATTCATAGCTGTTTTCATGAGACAATTAACTGCAAAAGCACTAAAGTAAAACATTATGGTCATAACGTTAGTAGTCACACGTTTCGTGCAAAATGACTTAGTACATTTCTTTTAAATTGATTATCGAGGTATTTTGGCCATAGACGGCAATTTGACACAACATAGGTGAGATTGTGGAAACTTCTCAGAATGTTCTAGAGCTAGTAGTGTTAATTCGTCTCCTGATATCGACATAAGTGTCTATCGTAATGATGAGTGTACACTGGGGAGCTACGCACTGAACACTTGGGCTGAGTTGTAGATGCTCCTGTATATACGTGGAAATATACACGTGTTTATATAGATCTGGACATGTTATTCGCGCTAACGAAACAACAAACAAATGGCAGTACATCATTACTTGCATCTTTCTGGGATGTGTTTAAATGCAAAATATAGCACAATTTGTCATTAAGAAGCGTCCTGTCATGACTGCCGAATTAATTCAGTCAGTTAAAATAGTTTATATCTCTAGAGAGTTTCTCATTTGCAGCTCTAGAGAGAGGTCAAAACACCATGGAAGCTTGCAGCGAAAGATAGAACATAAAATGGCACGCGAAACACATTCTCGTAGTGGAATAGCTGAATCTGCATTGAACTACCATCTCTTAAAGACATGAAACGATTACATGTATCCTACTGTACCGTAATCGTCTGTTGGCAATCAGTAGAAACAACATGTGTCAGAGTCAGTTAATATAATGGACAGTGTTTGGAATGCATGATCATATGTTCCTCTTATTGAAATTACATGCTGGATGGAATAGTATTAGGAATACAAGGGCATATGTTCCCCTTATTGAAATTATATGCTGGATGAGATAGTATAAGGGAAACAAAGGCATATGTTCCAATTATAGAAATTACATGCTGGATGGGATAGTATAAGTGATGCAAGGGCATATGTCCCTCTTGCTCAATTTACATGCTGGATGGGATAGTAAACGGGATGCAACAGTAGGAACGCCACGGACCTATAACATACCAGTTCTGTTCGCATTTTAACTCCGCGAACATGGACTATTTCTTTGTATTTTACGGACTATTTTACGAATTTTCAATTAAAACAGACGCCATTTTATTACACCCGAAATTAGGCGCTCTACGTCGGCGAGCACTACGGGTACCTATGGAGTCTAACAACACGCGTACAGTGTTTCATACCGTAGATTATGTAAACACTAATACCTTACCGGACGAAATAACGTCCCATTATGTGTCAACACGATGCAGTGTTGGTGACTGACAGGTCACCGTGACATAACTTGACACGTGAAATTGACATGTTGTTGCAAGTTGGATTTGGGATTATTGTCTGCTGCTTGAGGTCCATGATCAAGGTATTTGTTTTGTCATTAAAATGTGTTTGTTAATAAACAGTACACACCCCTTTTAGATCGTGCATATTTAGACATTGGCCAAATACAGTGCCTAAAAAAGTAGTGTATAGTGTATAATAGAAAGTTCATAATCACTATAAGTGTTTTGCGTGTACTCCGATCTTTCCAGTAACTGGATGTACTGTAAACTGTAGAACGTTTCATGGAATAAAACAATTGCTAGTAGAAATGCTATCAATGTCCCCCGCACCCCGCCCCCACCCAAGTACGGTAGATGGGTGTGTGGGGGTAGATGGAGCTTGCATACCGAAAACAAGGAGGGGGTAAGAAAACTAGAAACCCCCTCCACCCCCACCCCTCAGATGCATGAATGTAAATAGTTAGCGTTGTCTCTATATCGTTATGTTATCCCCATTTTAATTTCTCGCACATTCGTGAATACATAACCCGATACAACTACCATTGAAACAATGTAATCTGCCATAGACATTTGACTGAAATATCGGTCAGATTCATATGTATGTGCAGTAAAGTTTTGAGGCAAGGAAGTGATTTTGAATTTACATTTATTTACATTCTGTTGCGAAAAAAACAACGCAATTTCGAGAAAGTACATTTCACTTCAAAGCCTTTAAGGCGGTGTAGCTACTACGCTTGCCTCCAGTGTGTCTCAAAAAAAAATACTATTCTATGGGCTGGAAATATGCTGTGAAAGTGGAACAATGTTTTTAATGGATCTCCAGTTGGGCTACATTATATTTTACATGTATAATGAATGATGAGAGATGTTTTTATTACATTAACCGTGTTATTGAGCACAAGTAGTATTCATGCTTTATTCAATTTAGTTATTTTATCTTTTCTTTTTTAAATATGTTACATTATGTATAACAAAGGATAAACTATGTCTGTTTCATCATTGACATTGGATTGATGTTGTTTTCAGAGAGGTCTCAAATGTGAATCGTGCCCTTGAGCAGCTCTTAGTGAATTGATACTGACGACTTCAGAATGTCAAGCCGTATTAAATGCCATTGGATCATATGGAGGTAAGAGCCTTTTTAAAAATTGTTTGCACTTGTGTAGTTCATTAAATGGAGCTTGTGTTATGCTTGCACGGTGCTGTTCAAAGTTAGAGTAAAAATAAATTTCAGTGATAGTGCAGCGTGATTGTCATATGAGCTCGTGTAAACTACATGTACTGGATACATGCGAAAACAAGTTGTGTTAAAGGGACACTAGGCAGTCTTTATTTGTTTAAAACTACTTCTGGAGTTCGGTTAATTTTTCTGCATAGTTTGCATTTGTGCATCATTAATATTATTTATTAGAATAGTTCAGAAGAAATTGTTTTACACAATACTTACTGTTGATAATAGTGCACCTATAATAATTTATTTAACTTTTAATGCAAGCAGGTTTAAATTTAACATGTTACCAAGTTAACAAATGGAGATGCTAATGTTAAAGCTTGATAAATACTTCAAGATTGCCGTGTGTCCCTTTAACATCATCTAATTGGTCTATGTGATGGGTCCTCAATTTATTAAAGGGACACAGAGCAAATTTCCAATCTTGTGTCTGTTTTACACATTTTCACATCAGAACAGACCACACATCTACAAAAGTGTCTTCTCAACTGCCCTATTTAATCATGTTTTATTTCTAAAACTAGCGGCATCACCAGGTTTCGAGAGAGAAAATAAATAGTTGTATATTAATGTTTTCTCCCCATGTAAAATGACCTTACTAAGTCATTAAAGTAAAATATCCTATGAACAAAACGTGTAAAATTTAACAATTTTAGATTGTTGGCTGAACTTGTATTTTATTCCCCTTCTAGTAAAAATGGCTTATAGAACATTGCACCCTCTGTCAGATTTAACTTTCTTTATAATAGATTCTTGCTGTACTGTTGGGTGAAACATACATTAAAATGGTTCTATAATCATGTCAGTTCAATCATATACTCGTATGATACACAATATAATATGTATTGACCCTTTACTTGATGTGCCATTTACTCAGTTTTGGTCAAGGGACGTTTATAGCATATCGGCTTTGAATCCAGTGAACACGGATTCAATTCTTACTGGCGCCACTGGGTTACTTCGATGTGTCCTGCTAGCCTCGTTCGTCTGATGGGAACGTAAACCGGGTGGTCCTGTGTATCGGAGTCTGTCCTCCCTCCAAGCACGTTAAAGAACCATAGGTATCTAATCGGTAGTAAGCGTAGGGAAGGGTTCCTGGATGCCTATGTATCTTTCCTCCTCTCTTTCGGGCGGTTCGAAATAACCTAAACAACGTGTTGATGAGGCGTTAAACAATAATTAAATTTTAAACTGTCCCATTCCCCTAAACATGCCCTAGATCCCTCTCGCAACACCGGATTCAAATTGAATACTCTGCTCGACTTATATTAACTTTTTATTCTATGTCTTTCTTTTCTTTCAGTCTGCACGTCATGTGGAAGAAGACTCCATGTACACCACTGGCCAGAGTCAATGCTGAAGTTTATGTTCGCTCAATTTTTTGCTTAATAAAGTATACATATGAACTAAAATATTGTCTTTATAATTATGTCTTCCACCACAAAGTGGTAGGTGAGACAGATTAGATTTGGCCTTTCCGTTCGTCTGTCAAAAATCTTGTCTGCGCTACTTGTTGGATTTTGACGAAACTTTGTACAAACTCTTTATTACTTTCTCTGAAGCTAATTTCATAAAACTTCATACTTTGAATGCCTTTGGTGAAATGATAATCCCTGTTTATTTTGAAGTCAGTAGTTGAAAGGTCCGTTACCATGACCGGAAAATGAAAAGTATTGCCCACACAGTTTTTCCTCTTACCTAAAGCAAATTTTATGAAACTTCATTGTTGGACAGTGGAAAGAGGATGATCGTTTAATTTTTAGGTAAAGGTCAAGTTCCCTGCAGACATCCACTATCCAAGGATAAGCATATGTTACAACACACATGTTATAATATTAATGGTATAATATATGAATATTATTTTGCACAATGTTGAATCCAGTAAAACAAGTGGTTTTGTTCACCGATACTGGCGCCTGTGAACCAAACCACTTGTTGTTAAATTACAGGATTCAACAGTGTGTAAGACATATTCCGATCATCCATATTTTTTTTTAAATCATAAATTAAAAAATATATATATTAAAACAAACAAAACATGATATTTGTTGAAAACAGACGTATTCAAATTTTTAAAATAGCAATATTCGCAGAATATAGTAGATTTCAACTGCTGAAAACAAACATGTATTATTTTTCCAGGAAATAATACTTCTATGAATATAGTATATATGTTCAGGGAAATGCTTAATATGTCTGTTTTCAAATACTACAAATCGTAACGCACCGCACATGTATATTCAGTATTTACTTTCAATATAGTAGTGAGTATGACTGCGTTCTGGGACCATATAAATATAACAGAATAATATATATAAATATATATATATATAACTATATAAATATATATATATATAACTATATATGCCCTATAAATATAATCGACCCGCACTTTTTGGATTCACGCGTACAGTGTTTCACAACACCACAAATCTGGCAAGTGCTCCATTGACACAATGTCATGTCCACGTTTATGTTATGAAATCTTCGAGTCTACACATAATCATGTTTGTAACCGACAGTAGCATGTATGTTACTCGTCAGTCATTTATTTACTTGGTTAAAGGGACAAATGCCAATCTTGCTTTCTTTAAAACTCGAGTCGCCCCCTCAGTTTTAAACGAACAGTTAAAAGAATATACTTCTTTCTGCCTGTTAAACTTATATTAGTTTATCGCTTTTTCTGATTTCGAAAATTAACTCTGCAACGTATGTTGCCGCCATCATGATTTCATTTTCCGATATACCGTTGCAACATTGTTTGTTAAAATAAACTGGCCACTCTGACATAAACCCAAAGCATGTATAGATAAAAAAATTAGTGTAAAATACATGAACACATACATTTTAAATATATGTGTTTACATAACGAAATTATTTAATTGTTTCTGTAGCCGGTCGTCTTTCCTTAATGAATATGCATGTTGCCGTCTTTGGTTACTTAATTAGTACTTGTCTCCGTTTATTGAAATTCTACATATATACAGAGGAGAGATGTATCTATATGATTTTGTTATTATGCTCGCTTCTAAAATGACGAAATAAATCGATTTGAATAAAAGGCGCATTCTCAGCAATACACAACGTATTGTGTGTACGGGTTGGAGGGGGGAAACCCACGGGGTTGGAGGGATACTACCGTAATGTTGCTCTCATAAATAATGTTAACATACTACATCAATAATATAACAACTACTGAACAATGCTGAAATCGATTTATCTTTATAAATGAATTCATAATTCCACAATTTTATTCCGTGCGAAGATCGATTTGGAACGTCGATTCGGCGTATTTAAACGATTACGGTGTACTTTGTTAATTTTCGGGGGGTAAAAGTACTTGCCTCCGATTTTTTTATATTTTACATATCTACAGAGGAAAGATGTATTTACGCGTACATGCTTTTGTTTTTTTCTCTCGCTTCTAAAATGATGAAATAAATCAAATTTGATTAAAACTGCGCATTAGCAGCTATATACAACTTAATCAATACGGTATGGAGGGTGGTGGGGGTGGAATGAGGGGTGGGGCTGCAGGGATACTACCGTAATGGTGTCCTTGAGAAAAACGGTGAACATTCTACTCTAATAATTTATTAAATACAGAACAATGTTGAAATCAATATATCTCTTAAAAAGGATTTCACGATTTCATGGTTTTATATCCCGCGTGTACATTAACTTCGAAAGGCGATTGTTCATATTTTAGCGAACACGGTGTACTTTGTTAATTTTGGGGAAAAAAAAGTACTTTTTTCTGATTGACTTTAAATTATGGGTTTTATTAGTAGACATGTCAATGAACACTTTCGTGAAAAAAAAATCATTCTCGCTGTTAAAACCTTTTTTTTTTGCATTTTTTTCGGATTCAGAAAATTAGCACTGCAACATATATTTTCACAATCCTCATTTCCTTTCCCGACGTACCGTTACAATTTTGTTTGTTAAAACCTATTCTGAGCACTCCGGCATAAACCAAAAGCATGTATAGATCAGAAATTTAATCTGGAATGCATGGATACATACATTTGAAATATATGTATTGAAATAATGGAATTATTTCATTTATTGTGTACCCGGTCGCGTCTGTAAATGTATGTGCATTATGCCGTCTTTGAGTCCGTGGGTCATGTTAGTTAATTTTGGGAAAAAAAAGTACTTGTCTCCGATTTCATTAAAAATTTGCATATGGACAGAGGAAAGATTTATCTACGCGTACATGCATTTGTTTTTATTCTCGCTTCTAAAATGACAAAATAAATCGATTTTGATTTAAAAGCGCATTTTTGGCAATTTAAACCTTAAAACAACCTAAATTCATCCCTTTGAAAAATACCTTTAACTATTAATGGGAATTACACGAAGTGTACACCAATTCTGTTCGACCAATGTAGTTTGTGAATATTATTACTTTAACAACGATCTGTGATGGTGTTTTGTTATAATCATAGTTTATAAATAAGAGGTGAATAAATCTGACCAGTGACAATTTTCCCGATAATGTCATTTTGTTATCGATTTTATCACGTGACCTTGTTTGATAAATATCCCTACGCCATAGGGCTGGCGTTCCTACTGCAAAGGCATATGTTCCAATTATTGAAATTACATGTTGGTTGGGATAGTATAAGGGATACAAGGGCATATGTTTCCCTTATTGAAATTACATGCTGGATGGGATAGCATACAGGATACAAGGGCATATGTTTCCCTTATTGAAATTACATAATGGACGAGATAGTATAATGGATACAAGGGCATATGTTTCCCTTCTTGAAATTACATACTGGACGGGATAGTATAAGGGTTGCAAGGGCATATGTTCCTCTTATTGAAATTACATGCTGGATGGGATAGTATAAGGGATATTAGGGCATAAGTTCCTCTTACTGAAATACATGCTGGATGGGATAGTATAAGGGATACAAGGGTATATGTTCCTCTTATTGCAATTACATCCTGGATGGGATAGTATAAGGGATACAAGGGCATATGCTCCTCTTATTGCAATTACATCCTTATGGGATAGTATAAGGGATACAAGGGTCTATGTTCCTCTTACTCTTACTGAAATTACATGATGGATGCGATAGTACAAGGGATACAAGAGTATATGTTCCTCTTACTGAAATTACATGATGGATGTGATAGTTTAAGGGCATATGTTCCTCTTGCTGAAATTACATGATGGATGGGATAGTAAACGGGATGCAAGGGCATATGTTCCTCCTACTGAAATTACATGCTGGATGGGATAGTATAAGGGATACAAGGGCATAGGTTCCCCTTATTGAAATTACACGCTGGATGGGATAGTATAAAGGATACAAGGACATATATTCCCCTTATTGATAGTACATGCTGGATTGGATAGTATAAGGGAAACAAGGGCATATTTTCCTCTTTCTGAAATTACATGCTGGATGGGATAGTATAAGGGATGCAAGGGTATATGTTCCTCTTACTGAAATGACATGCTGGATGGGATAGTATAAGTGATATACGGGCATATTACTGAAATGACATGGTGGGTAAGTATAAGATGCAAGGGCATATGTCCTCTTTCTGAAATTACATGCTTGATGCGATAGCAAAACCGATACAAGGGCATATGTTTCTCTTGCTGAAATTACATGCTTGATGAGATAGTATAAGGGATGCATGTGTATATGTTCCTCTTAATGAAATTACATGCTTGATGGGATAGTATAACGGATGCAAGGGCATATGTTCCTCTTACTGAAATTACATGCTGGATGGGATAGTATAAGGGATGCATGGTGATATGTTTCTCTAACTGAAAGTACATGCTGAATGTGATAGTATTAGGGACGCAATGGCATATATTTCTCTTAATAATGTTACATGATGCATTAAAATGTTTCATGCTAGATGGTATAGTGAAATAAACCGCTTTGACTGGAGTTTCAGCATCCAAATGGGCGCCAATACAAATTAACTCATATATGTCAAAGGGTTAGAAACATGTACAACCAGAACGGGGCTCGAACTCGTACCTACGGATTACCGTTCCGATGCTCTACCGACTGAGTAAACCGGTTGGACAATGCAACGTCAATCTACCTGTCAGATATATATGAACCGTGTCATACTCCCCCTACAGATTGAAATTCGTCCTCGAATTTCCACGGGTACAGAGAATCATTGGTATGTTTCTCGTAGTTTTCTCAGTCACGGACCGGCCATGATCAAAGGGCTAGACAAATGTGAAGTCAGACTGGGACTCGAACCCGGGACCTTCAGACTACCGTTCCGATGTTCTACCGACTGAGCTAACCGGCCGAACAACGCAACATCAATCAACCTGTCAGATATCTATGAACCGTGACATATACATAGAAAAGGGGAAATAATTTAGACAGGGGAGGAAATAACACATTTACAGTGTACAGAGGTAAACGATTCATGTATACTCGAAATAGTATGTAATTATAGAAAGTAAGGACAATAAAAAGCCTTGATGCAGTGCATCCAGTTAGCCGAAAACACTAAATGATATATAGGGTCCTATAGAAACCACAGTGTCCGAAAGCAATGGCATCGTAGGTGCGCACTGTACTGCAAACAAGGACTAGAAACTACAATAAAAGAGACAATAACAACAGAAAGGGTGGTGAAGACAGGGTCCCTATCCCGAAAACAACAGCCGAATTTTACAACATATGTACTCCGTTTCTAAACCTACTGACGACGAGGATATATATATAACTTACATATGTTGAGAATCTAAACACTCTAGACACCATACAAACGGCTTTAACCAGCCAGGCCAAACCCCGAATCTGTAGCGTCGAATTAAAAAATCATTTTACGCATATTCGTTCACCTGTATTTTAAGATCTCGTGAAAAAATGTACTTTAATCGCCATATACACATTATTATATGACCTAAACGCCTTGATAGCATTTTGATAAACGGTTTTACCGTTTAATTTTACCGTTATTTGTCGGGTTAGTTTCAAAACCGTCAGACTAAGTAACGACCGTATGAAGATAAAGGTCGGCTATAGCATTATTTAAATAAAACGAAGGTGTACAGCTTAACCAGGGATATGTCCAAGTCATTCCTCCGTTGTTTAATATCAGATATTGGATATTTTCGAATTTGTCCTAGCTTTTATTGATACAATGACCCTGTAAATTCGTAGTAAAGATTAATTGCAAAACGGAGATAATACAGTATAAACAATGTTTGCAACATCCGATATCGGTTAATATTGTATTGATATAAACAACTTGACGAAGTTTGGTAGGAATCGCAATTCATTACAGGGACAAACAGAAATCTTGATATTTGAAAAACTCGCGTCGTTGGTTTTTGCTAATAATATCAAGCCAACTTGTCTTCGCATATTACTAACTGTTGATAATATTGCACCAATAATACATTCAAACATGTGTTAGACTAAGAAGAAAAAATGACAACACAAAACGTTATTTAATTATACGCAAGCAGGTTTAAAGACAAAATGATACTGGATAAATAAAATCAAGACACTAATGTCTGAGATTGCCGTGTTTCCTTTTAAAACACTGATCATAACCTGATAACACTATTGTAAAATGTCCGATACTAGTAGCTTGCTAACTTGTCCTAGATTTCATTGAATCAAAGACCCTCATAAAGTTTGAAACATATCAATTGCAAAATGAAGTTCTGGAGCACAAATAACAAATGACAACGGATGGACGACCTCGGACGACAGATGGACGAAGGACGACACTAGACACCGCATCATCGCAATTAGCCAGTAGAGACAAAATATAGTTAAGTTGTATTTAAATCAAAAGATAGAAAACGTTATTACTTCCTATATTAAATGAGTTATGTGTACCTCTTCCCATTCAGGAGCAATCGTAAAACATAATCACTTAATTTAGGAGTGTTTACGAAACAGCACGAATTAAAAAAATCGACAAAAAAAAAAGAGTCCACCACGAGTTATAATTCTTGCATACCGGATAAGGTTATCCACGTTTAACAAGGGTGATGGAAAGTCTTATACATAGGGGAAGATAAAAGTCGCGCTGGTATCATCAACAATTATGAATATGATAACTGACTTACCGAGTAAAATAAAAACCGAGTCTGCTGCTTTATTCTCTGAATTGTGTTTGTTGCTCTCAAAGGATCACCTTTATCAGTATTTATTAACATGCACACTAGCGTTCGTTTAGTGCAGTGTGGCGGCTGTAAAAAGTCTCCCCGTGCTACGAATCAGTAGTGTTATTTTTTACTGGTCCTTTGGGACCAACGAGCCCAATATAGGTGGCTTTAAAGTAGAATACCGCTTAAGCCGGTGCTATGGGGCGTGAGAAGTGTTGCTTCTTTCATTACTTCTCATGAACAGACTCAATAAAACCGAGTCTGCTGCTTTATTCTCTGAATTGTGTTTGTTGCTCTCAAAGGATCACCTTTATCGGTATTTATTTACGTCATTTCCGTCACATGTAAGGTTATATATGTCGGTAGATTTGTGCTCCCAGTGGGATTCGAACCCGCAGCGGTGAGAGACGAGAAGGTTTAAAACAAAACACGACGTCGTTAACCACTCGGCAACGGAGACGACAGATGCATGGCGTCATTGTGTAAATAAACATGCAAAACGTTAGAAGTTGGTGATGCCAATTCGTTGTAAACTGTATGCAACAAAACGAATTCGCAACATCTCGTACACTGCCATTGCGGGATCCCGAAGAATGACAGGATTGGCCGAACATTCACGATTGGAAATAGAATCAGTCATGGGTATCCGGTTCAGATAGGAAAAATCAAACCATCAGTATAATTGTTATCGGAACCGAGGGTCTGCCGTGAGCTACGATTTCGATAAAGACAAATATACCTCGTGTTGGAATTCCCGATTATCACCCAATACCAGTGAAAGATTCTTATAATCTTATATCGTCCGTACTCAGTCAAATTGAACTGATAAAAAATAGACTGAACTAACAATGCCGCGTACAAACAAAGCGTTTAAAACCCCAAATCTTCTCCCGGGGAACAGATTTGAGCAATGTGTTTCTAGACGGACTTAGCAGCATGCTGACCTGAATTTACAGGTCAAAGCCTCCTAAACTATGCGACTGCATTGCATCACTGTATCAGACAAATAGATAATTTATACCAAAATAATACAGATATTAAATGGTATTCAACTGAACAAAACCAAATTTAGGAATTGAAAGAAAATATTATCGAAATAATTAAAAATATATACTATGTATGGGCAACTACTGATTTTTAATATAAACACACACACACACACACACACACACAAACACACACACACACACACACACAAACACACACTCTCTCTCACACACATACACACACACACACACACACACACACCACTAAAACTTCATTCTCGATAAAGACTTCAGCACAACCCATAAAAAGATACATAGTTTGCAAATATGCATATGATGGTGAACATGGAACCATCAAGGCGGTATTTTCACACCATTCCATGTCCAGAGTCGTCTGGTCCCAGTTTCTAACATGGCTTTGCCATAAACGAAAATGAAATGGGCGGAAAAAAAAACACCTGTCACCGATTACCTTTAACATAAACAGTTTTTTTCTTTCTATTCAGGTGTGTTACCATATGGTGTGTTAAAGATATTTACTATCATAGTTTTAAATGCAGTATCGTCCAGACTTTTGAACCTTTTGAACTGTTTACTGCACCGATTTAAAAATGTTTTAACAGGTTGTTGTGCTGTCCACATTTCCCTATTGACGCGTTTATTGTAAATCGATAGCGGCAGCAATAAATAATGAAAAGAGAATCCCTTGGAAGCAATAAACACAAACGGTAGAGAAAAGTAGCAGACTAGGATGTATAAGTCTATTAATGAGAAGTAATATAAAGTACAACACCTCTCACGCCTCCTAGCACCGGCTAACGCGGTATTCTACTTTAAAGTCACAAAGATTGGGCTTGATCATCCCAAAGGACTCGTAAGTAATAACATTAATGATTTGTAGTCGGGCGACGTTTTACAGCCACATAGCAATAAACAAACGCTATAGTGAATGTTAATAAATACTAAAATATTTACATATTGAATGAAATAGGAAAAAACAGTGGGGAATAAAGGAGATATAAAAATCGAACACCAAAAAAGCACCCAGAAACAAAGAATAATTACAACATAACTTGGAAATCGAAATGATGTCTAAATAGTGATACATTGGGACCAGACAATGTTAGAAATGTGTATAGTACAAAAAAACACATTTCTATACTCCAATCTAACGCTGTACCATATTGGACCTCGTATAACGAATGGATAGACGTATAGATATAAGTATTTAAAGGAAATTAACCCTTTCCACCACACATCGCCTCCCACACCATCC
Source organism: Cyrtodaria siliqua (assembly GCA_037043455.1). Classification (NCBI taxonomy): domain Eukaryota; kingdom Metazoa; phylum Mollusca; class Bivalvia; order Adapedonta; family Hiatellidae; genus Cyrtodaria; species Cyrtodaria siliqua. Next base: position 66,522 of record JAWPHD010005974.1, read on the forward strand.
CCTTACTGCCGATTGCGGACTTGTTTAATAAATGTTGTCTACTATATAAGGTAAGAGTATATAGTTACAACTGAAACGCTCAATAAATGTACCGCTATAACGTCTATAATAGAGGGACACATCGCAACATTATTTACTTTGCGTTATTATTTGTATCTTGAATTATTCATATAATATGTATTTTTACTTTAAAGATGAATGGCCGCCGTTGTTGTATTATTAGCAATTAATAAATTTAACTCTTAAACATCATATGAACATTTCTTAATAATCCAAGTATTAGTTGCATGACGTAGATACTACTTTTACCACTTTTACCAATGCGTGACTGCACGGGGAAAATGAGGTAAATCTGAATTGTATGAGCTGCACAGCTATTGCCAGATAATTGATGAATACATTTACCTGTGGATTAATTTACCTGTTCAAAATTTTCTACGTCATCAAATAAAATCGTATTCTCGCTTTTCACAGATATTGCAATGTTTGAAATGTAAATATATATATTGTTGTGTATTGATTTCGATTTAAATAAACATAAAAGAAATATAAAAAGATCGGACAGGGAAAATAGCATTCAAGGAGGACATGTTCATGAAACAAAGCGTGGCCGGAGAACTTAGGGTTACATGTTTTAATATGTTAATGACGGGGAACTAAACATGAATCAGCAATTCACTTTTACTAAACGTTACATGGTAATACGTCAATGACGGGGAACTACAAACGATTCAACAAATCAATTTTTCTAAACGGTACATGTTAATTTATTAAAGATAAGTAAACAGTTTATTATCGTGTCACATTTCTTAAGTACAAAATAGTGCAATACAAAGAACAAAAAGAAACCCGGCCGAATTCGACCTTTGAAAACTTTAATTTAATTATCTACATATATAATACCAAATGTATACGTTTATGTATTACATGTTAATATGTTAATGACGGGGAAATAACACAGGGATTTAATTGTTTTATACCATATCGTTTAACAAATGGATGATGTATGTTAATCGACAATTAAACATATTCAACATTGCTTTGTTTAAATCTATTAAGGAAGTATGGAGATTTGAATTGCACATATTAAAATTGTAAAGAAAAGCTGGCGTAACGCCCAGATATATTGCGTTTAGTCACTTTAAATCATTTCATTAAACCTCTGATTTCTGTGTACAATACCCTTCATTCTTACCTCGACACTCTGACATAACATCTCCCGAGATGCCGATTTGGCTGGTTTCGGCTTGTTCCGTTTGTTGGCATGTTTCGGAGGAGACCGCGATAAATTGATACGGCTTCCAGCACTGCCTAATCCAGCCATGATAGGTTGTTTTAAATCAGTTTTAGGTTTTTAGATATTTACTTTGCATCAGTTCCTTAAAACGTACTTTATGCTGTATAATAACGCTGTTATGTTAACAAAACTAACATTTGATGTTCATTTTAACAAGTCTATTCAACATTCTGAACACAATTGCTAGTCCACTCAGATATACTCCATTAGTTTGATTCACTGTAGAGTCTCAATCATGTCATTAGCTATTCCTAGCTGCTATACTTTGTAATTAGTTCCATTAAAACCGGCCCAGAAATAGTTATAAATGATGCTGGTTCCAACATAGAAATAGAACAACTGTATTCAAAAGGGCTATGATCCGTTGGGAGCAAAAACAATCTATCGGCGCACAACAGACGATCGTCTGTCGAGTAAATCAGAATATAGTTAATCAAGTTAATAGGAAATGAGGTAGAATGTGAGTAAGAGTGACTTCTCTGCTCCTAGCTAAATTCCATTTTGTTTATTTCGCCCACTGTTTTCTCGTTTAGTGCAAAGTGTTTTGTTAGAAACTGGGACCATACGTCGCTGGCCATGGAATGGTGTGAAAACACCTCTTCGAAGGTTCCATGTTCACCGTCATATGCATAAAATCTTCGGTATGGCTTACATTTATTTACTATTGGCATTTTAAATATTGAGTTCTGCTCAACCCGAGGCTAGAGGGGGTAAACGGTAGCAAGAACTTTGCACAACAGTTCATGAACAGTCTCAATCAAACAGACTGCAATATATTTTGTATTTATCGTGTTCGACGATTTCCAAATTTCTCCTTCAATACTTTTTTCAGACTGCAGTTTGACAAAAATGTTTTGCTGATGTATGTCTATTGTTTCTAAGAAATTTGAAGAATGTACGTCAAACAGTTTAATGTAAAAGGTTAAAATAATCTGTCTAAATACTAAATATATGGTACCTATAATTTGAGATAAAGTTGGTCAGTGGGAGTGATTTTCTTTCTTTTTTCTTTTTTTTTCTTGTTTGTAATGATGTGTTATATTTGTCACGTTTTCCTATGTATCAGGTTAAACATTACTGAAAAGGTTGAGATTTCAAAGATGCCTATTAATGCTTAGATAATATTGCCAACTGCACTTGAATGCAGTTAGCTTCTAAGAGATAAATAATCTTATAACGTGCTTGCAGTTAGTACAAAACATTTTCTCCTTGCTTATATTTGTAAAATGCAGAGATAAGTATCCGTGTCAAAGGAACAGATGTTTATACGTGCAGAGATAAATATCCCTGTCAAAGGAACACAAGTTTGTACGTACAGAGATAAGTATCCGTGTCAAAGGAACACATGTTTGTACGTGCAGAGATTAGTATCCATGTCAAAGGAACACATGTGTGTACGTGCAGAGATAAGTATCCGTGTTAAAGGAACATATGTTTGTACGTGCAGAGAAAATTATCCGTGTCAAAGGAACACATGTGTGTACGTGCAGAGATAAGTATCCGTGTCAAAGGAACACCTGTTTGTACGTGCAGAGATAAGTATCCGTGTCAAAGGAACACATGTTTGTACGTGCAAAGATAGGTATCCGTGTCAAAGAAACACATGTGTGTACGTGCAGAGATAAGTGTTCGTGTCAAAGGAACATATGTTTATACGTGCATAGATAAGTATCCCTGTCAAAGGTACACACGTTTGTACGTGCAGAGATAAGTATCCCTGTCAAAGGAACACATGTTTGACCGTGCAGAGATAAGTATCCGTGTCAAAGGAACACATGTTTGTATGTGCAGAGATAGGTATCCGTGTCAAAAAAACACATGTGTGTACGTGCACAGATAAGTAAACACAAGTGTGTACGTGCATAGAAAAGTATCCGTGTCAAAAAAACACATGTTTTTACGTGCAGAGATAAGTAAACACAAGTTTGTACGTGCATAGAAAAGTATCCGTGTCAAAAAATCACATGTGTGTACGTGCAGAGATAAGTAAATACACGTTTGTACGTGCAGAGATAAGTATCCGTGTCAAAAAAACACATGTGTGTACGTGCAGAGATAAGTAAACACAAGTTTGTACGTGCAGAGATAAGTAAACACAAATTTGTACGTGCAGATATAAGTAAACACAAGTGTGTACGTGCAGATATAAGTAAACACATGTTTGTACGTGCAGATATAAGTATCCGTGTCAAAGAAACACATGTGTATACGTGCAGAGATAAGTAAACACACGTTTGTACGTGCAGAGATAAGTATCCGTGTCAAAGAAACACATGTGTATACGTGCAGAGACAAGTAAACACACGTTTGTACGTGCAGAGATAAGTATCCGTGTCAAAGGAACACATGTGTGTACGTGCAGAGATAAGTAAACACAAGTTTGTACATGCAGAAATAAGTAAACACATGTTTGTACGTGCAGAGATAAGTATCCGTGTTAAAGGAACACATGTTTGTACGTGCATTTCATTTTAGTTTTAGTCTTTTCGTTGCGCATGGGTATTTCAACTCTCACAGCAACGAGATTTTCATTAGATATTAAACCTATGTCCAACCTGTGTTTTTTTAATCCAATGTCAACAATAGTATTGTTATTTCAGTTAATTTTGCTTCTACTGAATTCCGATACCATTTAATTATGAACATCCATACGATTGCTATCCCATAAAACTGGCGTGGTCTGCCTCTACCATTAAAAAATCGACCTTCATAATTATATGTCTTAACATGTGCTTAGATGACACAAATGATTATTCAAACAAAACATCTATCCCAGTCCAAAGAAAGCATGCCACTATGAACACATTAATTGTTTTTCAGAAGAGAACATGTATATGCAGTATTATATTTCACTAAATATACTGTTCAGTCATATATAAATCGTGACATCTTTCTTCATCATTACTCTACCTTCTAATTCCACATTTAAAGCATCGTCGACAAAACGAGTGAATAACCTACACACAGTCACACATACACTGAAAAAAATTCCCAATTGCTCACTTTTGTATCAACTAATTTTCTTATTTTAAATATATTTTAGAATAGATATATGATAAGTAATTTGTCTTGACCCATAGTTTGTAAACCCTCCCTTTATATGAAAACATGAAACGTGCTGATGAAACACATAACATGAGTCAAAGATCGCTTGAAGATATAACATTCTTAAAATTGGTATGAAATAATAGAAAAAAAACCATACAAATTTGACCCATTTTTCGCAGATTCTCCGTCTATAAAAAATGCAATATGGATAATCTAAAATTACCTCCTTTTAAAGTGAATATTGTTTGAAATTCAAGTAACTGTACTTCAGCGTTAACATTAAATATTTCGAAAATTTCTTTTGCAAACGCATTTGTAGTGGTAATGCTAGTGAAACATGATGTCAACATAATTTTAACTGGCATATTTTAGAATTAGGAACATGGAAAGCTTCACTAATTCGAAGTACTTAATAAAATCCTATATACCCAGTTGTATAAGTGTTATAACTTATTTCTAAGATAACACATTGACTTAAAAGTTTTAAAATATGTTCATGCAATTAACACTCTTTTTTTGCAGTTTAACCGTATCTCTAACCAAGCTCAAAATACACAAAACAATGAGAATATTATTGACATATTCTTAGGTAGGTACTTAGCAATTTGGTTTAGTGTATATATTGTCGCTGAGCTTCATCGTTACTATCACAGTATGTCATGATTATATCATACGGAATTAAACTAACACGATTGCTGAGAGTAATTGCCTAATGGAGTTAGAAAAAAAATAACACAGTGACATTTAAACCATCAATCACACCAGTATGTATTCTACTTAAATAAGAGTTCTTTCTGCTATATGGCAAATATCACATTCATAGGTAACGATACATAAGGTAAATATAGGCGATCCTTCATAGGTAACGATACATACAGTAAATATAGGCGATCCTTTATATGTAACGATACATACAGTAAATATAGGCGATCCTTCGGTAGCAACGAACAAAAAGGAAGAAAGTAGAAGACTCATTTGTATTGAGTCATTTCATGAGAGGTAATGTGGATGCGAAACCTCTGTCACTTCCTAGCACTGGCTTAATCTGTATTCTACTTCAAAGCAATAGCAATTGGTATCGATGATCCCAACAGATCAGTAAGTAATGAAGAATAAAAAATGCCACAATAATAATCATGCAGGTTTTTTTTAAGAAATCGTTAAGGTTTTGAGTGAAATAAAAACAAATACTTGACAAACAAATGTGTTTTGTGCACGCATACTTCATGTGATGTTCTCCTGTACTTCTTGTTTTGCCTTTTTATAGATCGATCTGTTTTTAAAGACTATATTTTATTTCGGATTTAAGTGTAATTTTAAATGTAATAGGCTCTTTCCTCGAATAAACATTTGTATTTTTATTTTTTATATTTAGTTTTATAGACTTGCTAATGGTCTGTAACCATTCACCAATGATAGAAGGAGTTTTATTATTTGTACACCATTTAACACGTTATCGAGATCACGTAACACAAAAACGTTACACGTATATGCAAAATGTATATGAGTGCAGGTGCACGTAATAGATTATAAATCGACAATATTATCTTATCGCTCACTCGGAAAATATTCATCTGCTTTAAAATATGCAATTATTTCTTACATGATAAGTGAAATACACTCTTAGACGATCATTTAGCAAAAAAGGGGAAAGTTCCAAACGCTTGATGCAACAAAACAGTTGTAGGAGCGAGCGTCTGTTGTCTCATTGTCATACAAAAATGTTCGGTAGATTATCTGCGCAGCAGTGTAGTGTCACTTAAAATACCTTGTATTTTAGCACCTTGTATTTCAGCTAAACTGAAATTGCTTACTGTGTAATCAACTTGTATACCTACTTTTCTGATTTAATTTAATAAATGATGAAGTGTTTTCAATAAGCCGCTTCTAACGACATTTATGCTGGTCCATCAATTCCGCTCTACGATTCATGAGTAATATTCTTAATTGATATACTGGCGTTAATGTAAATATGTTATACGCTTTATTTTGTATAATTTCCAACGTCAAGATTTACTTAAATCAAATGAAAACATTAGTTACATAATCCTATGCCAAATATAAATATATACACATAGATCCATGCTCGTTATTATTGTGTTTTCAATTGCAAATAACACTCGCCTATCGATTCGTGTACTGATTAACTATATCCATATACATATTTCAATATTTTCCGAAACCATTGTCTATGTCGAAATTGAACAAATTTACTCCAAACATCTTGATAGATGAGGTTCAGAGTAAGTTGTATATTGCGATGCTACTGGGCATGTTAAATTCGCATGTAATATTGATGACTTCAGTTGATTATTCCTGCATAGTAAGTTAATTTATATGGACACATGTGTACAGCAGAGTTCATTAAGTCACACCTGAAGATACGTGCGTATGTGGGTTCGCACAACAGTCGTCCTTGTAAGAAATAGATTTCCTTCATTTTTATCCTGAATAGATAACGACTGGATGTTGATGTCAATAATTACTGAAAAGAGTATCCCTTTGGAACAACAAACACAAACACGAGACAAGAGTAGCAGACTCCGTTTTATTAAGTATGTTCATGAGAGGTAAAATTTAAAGTGCAACACCACTCACGCCCTCTAACACTGGCTTAAGCGGTATCCTACTTTAAAGCCACAAACATTGACTTTGATGATTCCAAGGACCAATAAGTAATACGAGTACTGATTTATTTGTAATGTCGTCAGGTACGGTACTACAGTTTATAGACACATTGTTCGTCGTTTCCCAAAGGGTACAGACTGTGCACCTCTTGTTGCAGATTTATTTTATATTGCTAGGAAAGAGATTTCATGTCGCGTCTTTCACTCAGGCAGTTGTAATCGAAGCCTTTAATGACTCCTCCCGTATCTGGATGATATATTGAACATGGAAAATACTTTCTTTTCTACTATGGTTAATATACTATATCCTCCACAAGCACTGCAACTCAACAAAGCTAATATTTCCGATAGTGTCGCTTCTTTTCTTGATTTGCATATCTTTTGAAACTGGAGAAATAATAAGTAAAATTTATAACAAGGGCGATGGTTTTTATTTTGATATTGTTAAGTATCCCCACTTAGATGGGAATGTCCCCCGAGCTATTTCTTATGGAGTCTTATTTGCTTTTCTAGAGATGGTAGTCGAGTTGAGGACTTCAATATTCGTAAACTGTTTTAATATTCGTAATCTGTTTTAACTAACAAGTTACTCCTTCAAGGATACCGAATGTAAACTTTTATTATCTTAACCCTGATCTACTTTTAAAATATAAAGGTAAATAAAAACTATTCAGCAACAAGAACTTTCACAGCCTGACTTTCATGGTGATTTTATTTACCAACTTTGTGCGTACAGCATGTTTAGTGGTTGACCCATTTACAGTTCGCCACCGGGCTTTCCTCTCTGATTTTGAGATGCCAGGACATATTGTGGACCCTATGATGACGTCTACCTATATCCTCAAAGGACGGTAGCGTCGGATGCTGGTATTAAATCTTATATTGTCTTACCTTAATGGTTTGTCCTCTTGTTACGTTGGCTTCTGCCAATTCATTGTGAACTTGCGTTGTGGCTTTCTATGCTTTTGGTTTTTTGTATTCATTTAAACATGATCATTTATGTGTTATACTTATATTGCCTATTAATGCCACCTTGTTTCTTAGAGAATACAACCTGGTGGGGATATCTTCATTTACACTGTCCAGTTTTATTGGAATGTCAATAGGGTAGAACTAGGTTTGGTGCACTCTAAACCAGGTTTAAACACCCAGCGGCCCTTTTTGCCTCTAAAATGTCCATAGCTGTAGCCCTACTGTAAACCCGTTGATGTTTGTGATGTCGTGTCTTGCCTTTTAGTCATCTTTCAAATTTTTGTTTGTTTCTATGCATGCTTTTGGTTAACTATGGTCCTTGAATGCTACATTGCCTTTTCGACACTTATATCTATGTTTGCAGCCGCCACAAAGAACTAAACAAGCGCTAGTGTGAATGTCAATAACTACTAAAACAATATGAAAAGAGAAATTTGGAAATCGTCGAACACAATAAATACAAAAAATATTGCAGTCTCGGTTTGATTGAGACTGTTCATGAACATATAAAGCAGAAATCAATATTAATATGTAAATAGTACACCAATGTGAGCCATCCCGAAGATGGTATGCATATGAGGGTGAACAAGGAACCTTCAATGAATTATTTTCACACAATTACATGGCCAGCAAACGCTTTGCCCTAAACAAGAAAACAACGGGCGAAATAAACGAAGTAATTTAGTTAGGAGCAGAGGTTATGAAGCCCGTGTGGTTCCGGGGGCCCCGTTTTGTTCCGGCGTAAAGAATGGGCCACTGCAGATCCCGTTGGAGGGGTAGGCAGAAGGGTAGAACCCCCCCCCCCCCACTCCACACACACACACACACACAAACACACAAACACACACACACCCCAATCCCCAAATTCATGTTCATTTTATCATTTTTTGGTCATGCTCATTAAAGGTCTTCATCATGACCCCTGCGTTGTTTCAGGTGCCGTCTCGCTCACATCACTACAGTAGTGGCAGAAAAACAATAAACTTGCCTCCAGCGTAAATGGAGTGTCTACAATAGAATTTGCAGGCTGGAAGGTTCTAGGCTCATTCTTCATATTTTACATCGATGTTCATGGAGGATGAGCTAGTCGGTAACCCTGTCTTCACCACCCTTTCTCTTGTGTTTTTGTCTCTTTCATTGTAGTTTCAAGTCCTTGTTTGCAGTACAGTGCGGACCTACGATGCCATTGCGTTCGGACGCTGTGGTTTCTATAGGACCCTATATATCATCTGGCAAGTTCATTCCTGTTAGGCGCCATATAATCTTTCATGTGTTGGTATGCCTTAAAACACATTTCAATTCATGAAGCCTACGTATCGCAGACAACAGTCATAATACTAAATTAAAAAGCAGGCAACATATCCTAAGGGTGATTAAACAATACTCAGACCTTTTCAAGTTCATCTTTATCTTAAAGTTGTACTTTTTACGTAATTCTAGCATTTTTCACTACTAACAATTTACATTGAATCATTATCTACTACACAAAGATGAAAACTTACAAAAACATTACGCTTTCAAAACAAAGCGAAACTATTTTTACAACGTACCTGCCATATAGGAGTTTTAACGAGTTGATATGTTTATGTACAATGTTGGTGAACTTGACCAGTCACATACGTAATATGTTACTGAATGGCTATAATGCTTTTGGGCTTTCTTTCTTTTTTAATATTATATATACATGACCAGTGATGTGTTTTACTTATATTGCCTAGTGATGCTGCCTTGTTTGTTAGATATTATAACCTGTCGGTGATATCCTTTTTTACAATGTCACGTTTTATTGCAATGACAATAGGGTAAGAGTGAGGTTTGGTGCACCCTAAAACCTGGAGTAAACCCCAATTCGTCTTTTTTGCCACTGACCGTTCCAAGACTTTTGCCCTATTGTCAACCCTTTTATGTTTGTGATGTCATGTCTTGCCTTTTATTTATTTTTGGAAGATGCTATTGGGGCATTTAATGACACCTCTCTGTTTCTAGATGATATATTAAACATTGACAACCCTTTCTTTTCTACTATTGTGAATAATAGAACGTCAACTTAACAAAGCTAATATTTCTTATACTAATGCTTATTTTCTCTCCATTGAAAATGGTGAAATAATAGCAAAATATATGACAAACAAGAGAGGTGATTTTAATTTTGATATTGTTAATTATCCCCATTTAGATGGGGATGTTCCCCGAGCAAATTCTTATGGGGATCTATGTGTCTCAATTATTCGTTTTTCCAGAGCCTGTACTCGAGTTGATGACTTTGATATTCGTAATCTTTGTATAACTAAAAAGCTTAATCGCTACTCCATCAGGGTTACCGTTACCATAAACTTCGTAAAACCTTTGCAAAATTGTATTATCGTAACCCTGATCTTCTTTCCAAATATAAATGAAATTTACGAACTATGCTGTCACAATGATTATCCCAACCTGACTTCTATGGTGACTTGATTTACAAACTTCGTAAGATCCTTGGTCATGATCACTTGTATACATCTTTGTTAAACTTGTTAAAATGTTTATCAAAAGAGGTTATGTCCCTATCATTTTGCAACGAACTGCATGCTTGTGCGATGTCCGGACAGGCTGTGGACCCTATGATGACGCCTACCTAAAGCCCAAAAGGACGGTGATGTTTGATGTTTGTCTGCAGTCTTGTGTTCCCTTTAAGGATTATTCTCTTGTTCTTGTTGCTCTGGCTTCTGCCAAGTCATTGAGTATCGTCTTTGTGGCTTTATAGGCTATTGTTGTTTTGTATTTATATATACACGAACATTTTTGTGTTTTATTTATATTGTCTGCCTATTAATGCTGCCTTGTTGGTTAGACAATAGTTCATGGCGGGTATTTCTTTATTTACACTGTCCCGTTTTATTGGGTTGACAGTAGGGTAAGTGTGAGGTTTGGTGCACCCTAGGACCTGGTTTAAGCCCCAAGCGGCCTTTTTTGCCATTGACCGTTCCAAGGCGGTAGCCCTATTGTCAACCCTTTTGTGTGTGTGATGTCTTGTTTGGACTGTTATTCATCTTTAAATTTGTTCTTTGTTTCTGTGTGTGTTGCTACTTTTCCAGTTCGATTTTTAGATTTATATTTGTAGTTACTGTTTGTTTCTGTGCGTGTTTGTGGTTGAATGTTGTCCTTGTATGCTACATTTCCTATACGATTTTTATAACTATCGTGTCATATATTGATTACATTCATCTACCCAGAACCTGTGTATATAAAATCCCAGCTTCGCTCTCCGCCGAGGTCTATTTAAAAAGCACTATGCATTTGTGCTATATTCATCACTGTTTTCATGAGACAATTCACTGCAAAAGCGGCTGACATAAAGTAGTCACAAGTTTCGTGCAAATTAAATTAGTACATTTCTTTAAATTGATTATGGCGGTAATGTGGTCATAAAAAACAATTTGACACAACATAGGTGAGAGTGTGGAAATGTTCTAGAGCTAGAAGTTTTAATCCGTCTCCTGATATCGACTAGAAATGTCTGTCCTAATGATGAGTGTACACTGGAGAGCAACACACTGAACACTTAGGCGGAGTTGTAGATGATTCTGTATATACGTGGAAATATACACGTGTATATTTAGATCTGGGCATGTTATTTTCACTAAAGAAACAAAAACAAAATGGCAATATATCATTACTTGAATCTTTCTGGGGTGGGTTTAAATGCAAATTATTTCTCATTTACAGCTGTAGAGAGATGCCAGCTGCTGACCAACACACCATGGAAGCTTGCATCGAATAATAGAACACAGCATGGCACGAGAAACGACTTCTCATAGTGGAAGTACTACATATGTATTGAAATGCTATCTCTTAAAGACATGAAATGATTACATGTATCCTACTGTAATGTTGGCAATTATTATAATTAACAGTCACGAATTCAGACAGATTCAAAGTGGCAGGGTCGGTAAAGAAATTGTACAGTGTTTCAAAATCAAGGGCATATGTTCCTCTTTCTGACATTACATGCTGGATGGAATAGTATAAGGGACACAAGGGCATATGTCGCCCTTATTGAAATTCCATGCTAGATGGGATAGTATAAGGGAAACAAGTGTACATATTCCTCTTTCTGAAAATACAGGCTGGATGGGATAGTATACGCAGTGCAATGACATGTGTCCTCTTTATTGAAATTATATTCTGGATGTGATAGTATAAGGGATGCAAGGGTATATGTTCCCCTTACAGTATTTGGGATGAAAGAGCATATGTTACTTTTGCCTTTTCGTTTGTCTGTTTGCGTGTTTGTGTTTGTGTTTTGTGGTTGACTGTCGTCCTTGAATGCTGCTTTCCCTGTCCGATATTTTTATCCTTCTTTCTCTTACTGGAATAACATGCTGGATGGGATAGTTTAAGGGATGCATTGACATATGTTCCTCTTTCTGGAATTACATGCTGGATAGGAAAGTATTAGGGATGAAAGAGCATATGTTCCCCTTTCTGAAATTGCAAGCTGAATTGTACAGTATTAGGCATGCAAGGACATATGTTCTTCTTACTGAAATTACATGCTGGATGGGATAGCGTAAGGAATGCAATGGTATATGTCCAGCTTACTGAAATTACATGCTGGATGGGATACAAGGGCATATGCTGGGTATATGCTGGGTGGGATAGTATAAGGAATGCAAAGGTATATGTTCCTGTTTCTGAAATAAATTACATGCTGGATGGGATAGTATAAGGGATGCAAGGGCATATGTTCCTCTTTCTGAAATTACATGCTGGATGGGACAGTATACGGATGCAGGGGCATATGTCCCTCTTACTGAAATTAAATGCTGGACGGGACAGTATAAGGGATGCAATGGCAAATGTTTCTCTCAATGATGTTACATGATGGATTAAAATGTGTTTTGAAGTGCAAGGGCATACTATTTGTCATGTGTCATGCTTGATGGTATTGTGAAACAACGCACTTTGACTGGAGACTCAGTTAGAGACAGCATCCAATAAAAATTGGCTCATATAGGTCAATGGATGTGCAGCCTGACCGGGTCTCGAACCCGGTAACTTTTGACTACCGTTCCGATGCTCTACCGAACAATGCAACATCAATCTACCTGTCAGATAACTTTGAACCTTGACATATACATTGAAAGGGGAAACTAATTAAGACCCGTTTGGACATGACACATGTACAGTGTACAGAGGGAAACAATTCATGTATACTCTATAGTACGTATTTATAACTTGTCCTAGAGTTCATTGATACAAAGACCCTAATAAAGTTTGAAACATATCAATTGCAAACTGAAGGTGCTGGAGCATTAATAACAAATGACAATGGATGGACGACCTCGGACTTCCGATGGACGAAGGACGACACTAGACACCGCATCATCGTAATTAGCCAGCAGAGCTAAAATATAGTTCAGTTGTCAAAAGATAAAAAACTTCACTTTCTATATTAAAGAAGTTATGTGTACCTCTTCTAATTCAGGAGTAATAGCAAAACATAATAACTTAATTTAGGAGTGTTTACGAAACAGCACGAATTAAAAAAAGTCGACAATAGTTGAAAAAAACAGGTGGAGATGGTCTGACATTGTGTTTTATTGCATACCGGATAAGGTTATTCACGTTTTACATGGGTGATGGAATGTCTTATACATGGGGGAAGATAAAAGTCGCGCGCTGCTTATCAACAATGATGTATGTATATGATGTCTGTCTTACGTCATTTCCAACACGTGTAAGGCATATCTGACGGTGGATTTGTTTGTGGTCGAGGCAGACCACCCACTTAATCCTGGGTAGAACCAGTACTGCACACCTGCCATACGTAAGAATCGACACCTTCTCACTTGCAAATCGCGCACCCAGTGGGATTCGAACCCGCATCGGTGAGAGACGAGAAGGTTTAAAACGCAACGTTGTTAACCACTCGGCCACGGAGACGACTGTTGCATGACGTCATTGTGTAAATAAACATGCAAAATGTTAGAAGTTGGTGATGTCAATTCGATGTAAACTGTGTGCAAGAAAAAGAAGCATTCGCAACATTTCGTATACTGCCATTGCGGGATCCCGAAGAATGACCAGGGACTATGTTCTACCAGGGAGAAGATTTGAGCAATGTGTTTCTAGACGGTCGGAGCAGCATAATGACCTGAATTTACAGGCCAAAGCCTCCTAAAATATGTGACTGCATTGCATCACTGTATTAGACAGATGGATAATTTATACCAGCAAAATACAGATATTAAATAGTATTCAACTGAACAAATCCTAATTTAGGAATTGAAAAAAAAACATTATCGAAATAATTAATGTATGGGAAACTACTGATTTTTAGTATAAACACAAACACACACACACACACACACACACACACACACACATACACAAAAGAACAACACTATAACTTCATTCTCCATTATGATTTCAGCACAAGCCATAAAAAGATACATAGTTTGAAGATATTCATTGCAAAATCTACTATATATTACCATAAATCTCAAAACTCATTTTTTTCTCAATGTGAACAAAATTATTTAAAAAACAAAAACACTTTTCTATACTAAAAGGTGTTCTTTTATTGAGAGAAAATCTAGATTTTATTTACATTTATTTTCTGCATAAACTAGCATCATACCTTTTATAGGGATATGCTAACATATAATTGTTTGTTGATTTTAAATATATAACCATTTAATAGTTAATGCATTATGTCTTGTGCAACTTTTATGCAGATAAATACAGTATTTCTTGGGTGCATCAACATTCCCCACAAGCGCATGGTCAGTAATGACCACATACTGTGATAACTGCCCATTACTCTACAACAATTACATTACACAATAGAGTTATACGATTTTTCCTCGGTGCACATAAATGTACTTCTAATCCCGCTATTCATGTTGACATGGGCTGGATACCGCCTAAAGTTAGAAGACAATTAAACAGCTTACGTTCATGGAAACGATTGATATCTATAAATAATAATAGACTTACGAAAAATATTTACTTATATGCCATGTATCTATCTGTATTTCCTCCTGGTTGTAAACTTATATGTCATGTTTGTAACCTTATGTACGTAGTAATCATTATGATAAAAAGCTTATTGACCATTTTACTTAGAACCGTTTTTTTAATAATGCAAGCACATTGGTAATACGGACCGTCAGTAAAGTGTATTCATTTACAGGGACTGCATGTCTCGTACTTTGACTGTCAGTGAAGTGTTTTCATTTACTGAGTTAAAACTTGTCTTCACTCAACAACGGGTATCTATGCTCTCCTATACTTGGAGGAAATACAGAATACTACCTGTCTACGTAATAGGCTGTTATATGCAAAATGTATTATAAGTTAAGTTTTGTATTTTGGAGAACAATAAGCAGTTACATATTTAGTTATGTCAGTTGTTATATCCTTTTTTTGTTGTTGTATTATTCAGGTTTACTTTTGTTATACCTATTAACTGAATTGTAAAATCAATAATGCAACTGATATTTCTATAGTGACTAATAAGTCTTATTAGGCTGGGTATTCATTTGTTTACTTAATACTGCCTATATTATACTGTATTGTTTTGTATATGTAATTTTTTGTAACGATGTTATTTGTCACTATAATAAAAAAATAAAATATATATGAACGGTAGTGAAAAGAGCTTGCTAAGGTTCAACCTATCTAGCACCGGGTTGAGCAGAACTCAATAATAATAACGTCAATAGTACAGAAATTTAAACCATCCCGAAGACGGTATGCATATAACGGTGGACATGGAACCTTCAACGCGGTATTTTCACACCATTCCATGTCCAGAGGCGTATGGTCCCAGTTTCTAACAAAACGCTTTGCCATAAACGAGAAGAAAATGGGCGAGATAAACAAAAGCTAACACCTATTACCTTTAACTAGACTGGCTGTCGTCCCAGGGGTTATTTTTTTTTTACATATTTTGCAATAAGAATCAATATACAATCTTAAAATCCCAAACATTTCTGAATAGCTCTCAACTACTGAGATTGGTGATAGCCGTACTGCTCTGTGGGTTATATATAAGTGAGTGTAACATGAGGTGTCACCTTACCGTTATGTGGTCAGTTTGTGCCAGCCATAAAATCAAATCTGGTATTATCCTAATCTCCAAGTGATACAACTATTTGGCTTTGAATTTGTATATTGGGTTTTAATCTACAGTAGAACTGTTTTGTTGTGAAATTACATTTAGGCAATAGTTCCTTATCAACGTGGTTTTATTTATACTATTTATATATATGATGGTTATGAACATTTTTTAAATGAAATGGAAGTTAAAACCCTTACAAACGTTTCTATTAGTGTTAAAATAATGAACATTATTTGCATGAAATGGATTTTACAACTCCTACAAAAGATTCTATTTAGTGTTAAATTAACACCTTTAACTAAAATATATACCTTTATTTTTTTGTGGAGAATTAATTTCAAATCTAAAAGACAGACAAACACCTTTTCCATGGTGATAGAAAAACTGAGCTGTTTTTTTCTTATTGAAAAACTATTAGATATTCATATGTCAGGAGAAAGGCCGCAGAAGGCCATAGTGACATAAGTTACAGAAAATGTGCAAATAGATTACTTAGGCCAAAGAAAAAATAGGGTAGGTATGAAGGAAATATATTTTATTTTGTAAAACTGTTTTATTTTATATTTTGTCTTTTTTTTCTCACTTAATAGACAGTTTAATCAAAAGTGATCTGTGATATCAAAGGAGTGGCTCTGGGCTTGCAAATATGATATCAACGTTTCCTTTATGTAGTCCTTCTAATGTCATTAGCGTACCTTCTCTATTTGCTAAATATTAAATGTCCCGCAGATATACACATTTGACACATTTACTTACAAGGTTTATAAATATAGTTTCAGTATCTTAGTATCTAAACTAAAAACAAACGGTGCGATTTCAAATGTTAAACCTTTCCCTCTTCCTGTTGGGAAAAGAATTAAAACATCCTTTCCATTATGATACCCTTTCACAACACATACTTGCTTTGGCCTAATATGCTCATAATTCAATTTAAGGAGAGCTCTCTTAAGGAGGTTGGCTGGGAAAGGATGTAGTTCTGAGATTTTTGTAAAATTGATATTTAAAGCTTCTTTTGTATCATTTAAATACAAAATCATCACAAAAAAGGTAGGTCATCCCCCTTTCTTTCCATTAGACGTCTTTGAAGAAAACACATATTTCTAACTCCAAAATTCCACTAAAAGGAAGAAACATAGAATCATAGAACATTTTCACAATATTTTTCATAACATTACATTTATTGAAAAACAATGATTAATTTTCGATTACATATATACATATCTTTCAAAAGATACATAGAAAATTGGAATCCTCGTTCGTCTTTTTACTTTAAAAAGCAACTATATATGGACCGTACGCCACGCATGCTCACCTTTTATGAAAAGGTCCAATGACATTTCTTTCAAAACAAATAAAACAATACATAGGTCATCCGGCTTCTAATGAATTATTTTATTAAAAATTCTTTAAATTACACACATTTTGGAGTTATTTTGACATTTTCACTATAAAATACTGTACACACACTTTTGACATAAAAATCGAATATAAAATTAGCTCAGTAGCTACTTTTAATATATTATGTATTCCACTACTGTAAAACAAAAATCTTATTTGTTTCTATAGCAAAAGGATACATTCTACTCAGAACTACCTATACCGCCTATATAATGACGGAAATAATATGAAAAAAAAATTGCTTAAAATTTTATAAGTTAGGGTCTTAAATCCTACATTATATCCATATCTACTAGAATGCAAAATATCAACCAATTCTGTTGTCAAATGAAACTATCATTTAAAATTCGTAGACTTGAAAATGTCAAAACTTGCCCAGCCAACATCTTTAATAGCATTATCCATATTTAATGATAAATACAACATTTTTGTACATAACTTCTGTAGTGCATGAGTTTGTGTACAGTACAGATAATTTAATTCTTTGAAATGGCACAAGTTACATTAACTTGAACCTGATCTTGTGATAAGGGGGCAATAAACTTGACTGCAGTAACAGCTGTAGATTAGTGGCAAATCATGACCTCTGGCCGTTAGGTCATTTTACTCCCTGCAATTTCACAGAATAGAAATACGGCTATGACCAGTCCTTATGTTTGAAGCCAAAAATTCAAAAGGGGCTTAATGCAGATTATTTTATTTGATGATAACTTGAGTTGTCTGAAATAGTATAAACATTAACAAGCATGAGGACTTAGCCAGTCTAACCTTTAACATAAACAGCATTTTCTTTCTATTCAGGTTTGTTGCCATATTGTGTTTTAAAGACATTTACTACCATAGTTTTAAATGCAGTATCGTCCAGACATTTGAACCATTTGAACTGATTACTGTACCTATTTAGAAATGCTTAAATCAGGTTGTAAATCGATGGCGGCAGCAATAAATAATGAAAAGAAGATCCCTTGGAAGCAACAAACACAAACAATAGAGACAAGTAGCAGACTAGATTCAATAATATGAAGTCTATTATTGAGATGTAATATAAAGTGCATCTCCTCTCACACCTCCAAGCACCGGCTGACGCGGTACTCTACTTTATAGGTACACAGATTGGGCTTAATGATCCAAAAGGACCAAATAGGTTGAAATGTTTACATACTGAAATGAAATCGAAAAAATCCCGGACGAGTTGGGATAAATGTACATATAAAAGTCAAACAGGAAATGTAGCATCCACGGACTACACTCCACCAAAACATCACCCAGAAACAAACAATAATTACAACATAATTTGGAAATGGAAATGATGTCTAGGTAGTGACACATTGGTATCCGGCACCCTAAACATTTGTTTATGATTGTTGGAAATGTGTATAGTAGATAGCATTTATATACTCCAATCTAAAGCTGGACCGTATTAGACCTCGTATAACGAATGGTTACTATGTTTAGACATATTGATATATGTTTGTAAAAGGAAATTAACCTTTAACCCCACACATCCCCTAACTGCTGATTACGGATTTGTTTAATAAATGTTGTCTAACATATAAGGTAAGAGGCTGTAGTTAAAACTGAAACGATCAATACATGTATCGCTGTAATAGGGGGACACATGGCAAAATTCTTTATTTTGCGTTATTATTTGTATCTTGAATTATCATATAATATTTGTTTTTACTTATGCGTTACATGTTAATATGTTAATAATAAGTAAACGTTTATTATCGTGTCACATGTCTTAAACACAAAATATGCAACACAAAGAACATAAAGAAACATGGCCGAATGCGACCTTTGAAAACCTTAATTTAATTATCTACATATATAATATCATAAAACATATACATCTATGTATTAAACATAGTGTGATATGTTAATGACGGGAGCTAACAATGACCCAACATTTCATGTTTACTTTAACGTTACATGTTAATATGTTAATGACGTGGAAATGTCAATGGTATTTCTTTATACCATATAGTTTATCAAATGGATGTATTTTAATCGACAAATAAACATATTCAAAATTGCTCTGTTTTAACCTATTTGAGGTTATATGAAGACTAAAAAAGAGTATGATAATGGACCTTTGGAAACGGCCGAAAACGACACATACGAAATATTGCAGTCTCGGTTTGATTGAGACTGTTCATGAGCGGTAGTGAAATATGCTAGCTACCGCTCACGCCCTCTAGCCCCGGGTTGAGCAGGACTCAATATTCATAAAATCAAAAGTACAAAAATTTAAACCATCCAGAAGATGGCATGCATATGGTGGTGGACATGGAGTTTAGTGCTTCCCCATGTCGTACGGTGTATGGTCCCAGTATCTAATAAAATTACATGCCACGAAGAGCGAAATAAAACTAATGGAATTTAGTTGGGAGCAGCGGTTATGAAGCCTGCATATCACAAGTAACAGTCAGAAACAACATATCCTATAAGTGATTAAACAATACCCAGAGCCTTTAATCGGCCGGAGTAGTGGAACCACTGAATCGAAAATTAAGTAAGAAAACAAACAGAAATGAAAAAGTACCACCGATAATTAAATATAAGTATCGGGCTTAGCGATCTAAGTTGTACATATTAAAATTATGAAGAAAAGCTGGCGTAACGCCGATGAATTTGCGTTTAGTCACTTTAAATTATTTCATTAAACCTCTGCTTTCTGGGTACAGTACCATTCATTCTTACCTCGATACTCTGACATAACATCTCCCGAGATGCCGATTTTGCCTGTTTCGGTCCTGATTTGTTCCGTTTGTTGGCATGTTTCCGAGCCTGGATCAGAGACCGCGAGAGATTGATACGGCTTCCAGCACTGCCTAATCCTGCCATGATAGGTTGTTTTAAATCAGTTTCAGGTTTTCTAGCATAATTATTTGATGATAAATTTCATTGCAAAATACCGGCGTTTGTTCACTCTTTTATTTTGTCAATGTCTGTATAGATATTCACTTTGCACCAGTTCCTTATGAACTTTCTTTATGCTGTATACTAACGTAAAGTTATGTTAACAAAAACATTCAATCTAACATATGTATTCGTCAATAATTGAACACAATAATGCACTCAGATATATCCATTAGTTTGATTCACTGTAGTCTCAGTCATGTCATTTACTATTCATTTAGGATACACTGGTCAGATGTTATCGTGCAGTAATTCCATGTAGCACTCGGCAACACAAACAAATAAATGGCCTCTCGCTGGTATACTTTTATAATTAGTTCCATCAAAACCCGGCACAAACATTGTTGTAAATGATCCTGGTTCCAACACAGAAATAGAACAACTGTATTCAAAATCCATTTCTTAAACCCTGGGCTATGATCTGTTGGTAGCAAAAACAATCTAACAGTCAGACGATCGTATGTCGAGTAAATCAGAATATAGTTAATTAAGTCAGTCGGAAATGAGATAGATATGTGTGTAAGAGTGACTTCAGGCTACAGCTTGCCATAAATGTTTAGCTGATATGTGTCTATTGTTTCTAAGAAATTTGAAGAATGTAACACAGTATATTATGGTTATGTCTTACGGAATTAAACTAACACGATTGGTGAGAGTATTTGGCTATTGCTGTTAGTACAGAAAATGACACAGTGACATTTAAAGCATCGATAACACCAGCATGTAAAATACATAAAAAATACATGTACTAGGAGTTCTGTATGCTAGATGGCAAATAGGCATCAAGTTCATAGGTAAAGATAGATACAGTAAAGGCGGCATCCTTCGCAAGTAACTAACACAAAGGAAGAAAGTAGCCGACTATGTTTTACTGAGTCTGTTCATGAGAGGTAATGTGGATGTGCCACCTCTGACGCCCAATAGCACAGGCCTTATCTGTATTCTACTTCAAAGTCATAGCAATTGGGGTCGATGATACCAACGGATCAATAAGAAATGAAAATTAAGAAATGACATAATGATAATTATGCAAGATTTTTTAAACGAAATTACGAAATTATGTGAAATAAAAGGAAATACTTGAAAAATAAAATGTTTGCAAAATATGCATACCTCCTGTGATTTACTCACGTACTTTCTATAGATCGATCTGTTTTAATGACTATATTTTACTTCGGATTTAAGTGTAATTTTTAAATGACATAGGCTCTTTTCTCGAATTAACGTTTGTATTTTGATTTTCATTTTTTTATATTTAATTTGCAGACTTGCTAGTGGTCTGAAACCATACACCAAAGATAGAAGGAGTTTTATTATTTGTACAATATTTAGCACTTTATCAAGATCATGTAACACAGAAAAGTGTCTCGTGACGTCAAGTACATATTGAACATGAACCTTTTAATGGTTGTCTAAGCACCTAATGGCAATAAATTGGCCCCAGGAATTAAAGATAAGTTTTTTGTCGAATGCGTTTATAGAAGTGAGGTATACGAAATATATACACGTGTAAGAATTGGTTTACGTTATACGTATATGCAAAATGTATAAAGAGAGGGGGAAAAACTTGGAACATTTTCATACATTGGATTAAGAATCGACAATATTATCTTTACGTAAACTCTGGAAATATTTATCAGGTCTCAAATATACATTTATTTCTTGCATGATAAGTGAATGCACTCTTAGAAGATTATTTAGCAAGACAGTGGAAAGTTCCAAATGATTGATGCAATACAACAGCTGTAGAGCGAGAGTCTGTAGGCTCATTGTCATACACAATGTTCGGTAGATTATCTGAGCAGCATTGTAGTGTCACTTAAATTACCTTGTATTTTAGTTAAATTGATATTGTTTATAGTGTGTAATGTAACAGTGTAATATTCATAGAAATATGCTGCGTTCGAAGGCGGTACCCAATTGTCAACCCATTTATGTGTGTGTTGTCACGTGCCTTGCTTCTTATTTACATTGTATGTGCTGCTTGTTTTACTGTCTGATTTGGTTGACTGTGTTCTGTGAAAGGTAAATTTCCTGTTTGACTTGTAAACCTACTTTTTTTAGTTAATTAAATAAATGGAGAAATGTTTTCAATAAACCGCTTTCTAACGACATTTTTGCTGGTCCATCAAAATGTAACTCTACAATTCATGAGTTATACTCTTAATTGATATACTGGCGTTAATGTAAATATGTTATACGGTTTATTTGATATCATTTCCAACGTCATGATTTACATGAATTCAGTGAAAACATAAGTTACATAATCATATACCAAATATAAATATATACTCTATATACACATACACACAGTTATTAGGGCTTTCCACTTTTTTAATTTTACACAATGGTAGAGCTCAGGCTGGAATAGTGTCCCGAAGCTTTTGGGGTCATGACGTTATCCAAGATGGCCGCCAGTGACGCTATCAGGGAAATGTTGTTATCGGTATATCTACTGTATTTACGATCGGATTTGAAAAAAACTTTCTCAATTTGTATAGTTTAGGATTTAGTTGTGCAAGAATGTCAAAACGTGTCTCTACGGCATAACCTCCTAACGGCAGTGACGTCACAGTGGTATAAAAAATCCCTTTTTTTTTATTAATTGCTTTTTTTGAAAAGTTTATTTTAAAATCCATCAGTGCGCTGACAGTTTTAACGTCATGAAGTCATCCAAAATGGCCGTCAATGACGTCATTTAAGAAATCTTGTAATCGCTATATCTCCTCGATTTATTATTGGATTTTAATGCAACTTTCACAGCCTGTAGAGAATTAGGATAAGTTGTGCAAGAATGTCCAAAAATGGTCATGACTCATCAAAGATGGCCGCCAGTGACGTCATGATAAAAATATTGATAGCGCTAGATCTCAAACATTTATTGTTCGGATTTGAATGAAACTTTCATAGCTTGTAGAATTCAGGGTCTAGTTGTGCAAAAACGTCAAAACGTGTCTCTATGTAATAACGTCTTGACGTCAGTGACGTCAGTGAAGTCACAATTGTATTAAAAATCCGTTTTCTTTACTGATTTCCTTTTTTAGGTTGTTTTGCTGTAAAATCCATCAGTATTATTGTCTCAGTCGACGCTGATAGTTTTAACGCCATGATGTCATCCAAAATGGCCGCCAATGACGTCATTTAAGAAATCTTGTAATCGCTATATCTCTTTCACAGCCTGTAGGGAATCAGCTTGAGTTGTGCAAAAATGTCAAATATTGTCAAGACGTCATCAAAGATGGCCGCCAGTGACGTCGAGATAAAAAATCTTGTTAGCGCTAGATCTTAAACATTTATAGTCGGATTTGAATGAAACTTTCACCGCTTGTAGAATTCAGGGTCTAGTTGTGCAAGAATGTCAAACCTGTCTCTATGTCATAACGTCAAGACTTCAGTGATGTCACAATGTTATTAAAAATCTTTTTTCTGTACCCATTGCATTTTTTAAGTTGTTTTGCTGTAAGGTTCATCAGTATCATTGTCTCATTCGATGCTGACAGTTTTAACGTCATGACGACATTCAAAATGGCGTCATTTAAGAAATCTTGTAAGTCCTATATCTCCTTCATTTATGATCGGATTTTGAAAAAACTTTCACAGGTTGTAGAGATCGAAGTGTAGTTGTGCAATAATGCCCAATGTTGTCATGTTGTCGTCAAAGATGGCCGCCAGTGACGTCATAAGGAACATATTGTGTTGGCTATATATTCTCTATTTATTATAGGATTTTATTAAAACGGTCACAGATTGTAGAGTTCAGGGTCCGGTTGTGCAAGAACTCCATACACTATCACGACGTCATGACGTCATGACGTTAGTGATGTCACAATATTCAGAACATTTTTCACTGACAGTATGTTTGAATTCATTAAGACAGGAAAGTCCGTTTGATCAGGTTCTGATCAAAATCTAGTTATTTAATTGTTATTGAAAATAACACTCGCTTATCGATTCGTATATCGATTAACTATATCCAGGTACAAATTTCAATATTTTCCGAAATAACAGGCTATGTCGAACTTGAACAAAATGATTCCAAACCTTTTGTTCTTGATAGATGAGATCCAGAGTAAGTTGTATATTGTGATGCTATTGAGCATGTCAAATATGCATGTACTATTGCTGACATAAATATATTTATAAAAATCGAACAGGAAAAGTAGCATTCAAGGATGACAGTCAACCACAAATACACACAGAAACAAAGACCAGTTTATTGTTCCTGCACAGTACGTTAATTGATTTTGGCATATGTCTACACTAGCGTTCATTAAGTCGCACGTGAAGATAAAAGCGGAAGTGTGTTCGCACGACAGTCGTCCTTGTAAGAAAGAGGTTTCCGTCATCTAAAACATTTTTTTACATTAACCGAGTAAAGGTCAGATCAAACAGAATGCCTATGTTGGTGTCAATAAATACGGAAAAGGGAATCTCTTTGAAGCAACAAACATTAACAAGACAGAAAAGTAGCAGATTCTGTTTTATTTATCTTACTTTAAAGCCACACAGATTGGCTTTGATGATTCCACATAACCAGTAAGTAATAACACTACTGATTTATTTGTATTGTCGTCCGGTATGGTACTACTGTTTACAGACAAATTGTTGGTATCCCAATATGTACGAACTTGGCACCTGTAATCGCATATTTATTTTGCATTGCTATGAAAGAAATTTCATGTTGAATCTATCACTAGATACTCAGGCAGATGTAATTGAATACTTTAATGACACCTCTCGTATCTCTGGATACTCAGGCAGATGTAATTGAATACTTTAATGACACCTCTCGTATCTCTGGATGATATAATGAGCATTGAAAATACTTTCTTTTTTACTATGGTTATTACCAAATATCCTCCCCAAGCATTGCAACTCAACAAAGCTAATATTTCTGATACAGTCGCTGTTTCAATATAAATACCAAAAAAATAGCCTAGAAAGCAACAAAGAAGGCACTCAATGACTTGGCAATGACTTGGCAGAAGCCAGATCAACAAGAGACGACACACTGAGGGCACGACAAGACAAGACTGCAGACAAACATCAAACGTCACGGTCCTTTTGGGCTTTAGGTAGATGTCATCATATGGTCCACAGCCTGTCCGGTCATCGCACAATCAAAGAGGACAGCATAGTAGCAAACTGTAAATGGGTCCACCACCAAACATGCACTGCGTTGCAAACTGATAGGGTCATAACCTCTTTTGATAAACATTTTAACAAGTTTAACAAAGATAGTATGAAAGTGATCATGACCAAGGATCTTACGAAGTTTGTAAATCACGTCACCATAGAAGTCAGGTTGTGATAGGATAGTCCTTGTCGCAGAAGAGTTCTTAAAATACTTTTTATATTTGGAAAGAATATCAGGGTTACGATAATAAAATTGTGCAAAGGTTTCATAAAGTTTATAATAACAGTAACCCTGATGGAGTAGTTGTTTAGTTATATAAAGATTACGAATATTAAAGTCCTCAACTCGAGTACAAGCTCTCGAAAGACGAATAAGTTGAGACACACGTTGCTCGGGGAAATATAAAAGTAAATTAACGACTATTCAGCGACAAGGACTGACTTCTATGGTGATATGAGTTACAAACTTTGTACGTACAGCATGTTTAGTGGTTGACCCATTTAACGTTTGCTGATATCCTTTCCTCTCTGATTGTGCGATGCCAGGACAGATTGTGGACCCTATGAATATTTGTTCGTGGCTTTCTATGCTTTTTAATTATTTATATTTATTTATACATGATCATTTATGTTATACTTATATTGCCTATTAATGCTATCGTTTTTGTTAGAGAAAATAACCTGTTGGGATATCTTCATTTACACTGTCCAGTTTTATAAAAAATATCATCATTTACACTGTCCAGTTTTATTGGTATGACAATAGGGTAATAGTGAGGTTTGATGCACCATAGAACCTGGTTTAAATAACCAGCGGCCCTTTTTACCCCTTGCCGTTCCATGGCGGTAGCTCTACTGTAACCCGTTGATGTTTGCGATGTCGTGTCTTGCCTGTCAGTCATCTTTAAATTATTATTTTTTCCATGCGTGCTTTTGGTTGACTGTGGTCCCTGAATGCTACCTTTCCTGTTCGACTTTTATATCTATTTTTCTCAATATTTACTAAAAAGTATGAAAAGAGAAATGTAAACATTGTCGAACACGATAAATACAAACTATATTTCAGTGTCGGTTTTACTGAGACTGTTCATGGACAAAACATGAACATAAAAAGGCAGAATGCAATATCCATGATATCTAATATGTAAATAGTACAGAGATCAATCCCGACGAAGATGGTATGCATATGACGGTGAACATGGAACCTTCAATGAAATATTTTCACACCATTCCATGGCCAGCGGCGTATGATATCACTTTCTAGCAAAACGCTTAGCCCTTAACGAGAAAACAATGGGCAAAATAAACAAAATAATTACGTTGGGAGCAGAGGTTATGAAGCCTACGTATCGCAGGAAACAGTCAAAATACTAAATTGAAAAGCAGGCAACATATCCTAAGGGTGATTAGACAATACTCAAAACATTTAAGGGCTTTAAATGGAACCTTAAATCTTATCTTAGAATTGTACGTTTTATGTGATTCTAGCGTGTTCTTTTTCACTACTAACAATTTACGTTTAAGCATTATCTACAACACAAAGTTGAAAAGTTACAAAAACATGAAGCTTGTTTCAAAACAAAGCAAAACAATTTTACAACTTAAGTGCCATTAACGAGTTAATAAGTACAATGTTGGTGAACTTGACCAGTCACCTACTAAATATGTTGCTGAATGTATTAATATCATAATGCTTACGTTTTACCCTTAACGGTTTGCTCTATAGTTCACTGGTTTCTGTCAAGTTATAGAGTACTTACTTTTTGGTTTTCTGTCTTTTTTATATTATATATAAATGACCATTGATGTGTTTTACTTATATTGCCTATTAATGCTACTTTGTTTGTTAGAGATTATAACCTGGTGGTGATATCATTTTTACACTGTCACGTTTTATTGGAATGACAATAGGATAAGAGTGAATGTTGGTGCACCCTAGAACCTGGTGTAAACACCATCGCCTTTTTTGCCACTGACCGTTCCTTTCGCCCTATTGTCAATCCTTTTATGTCTGTGATATCATATCTTGCCGTATGCATTTGTGCTCTATTTATAACTGTTTTTAAGAGATAATTAACTGCAAAAGCGGCTGCAAAGTAAACCATTATAGGCATAACGTTAGTAGTCACAAGTTTCGTGCAAATTGACTTAGTACATTTTCTTTAAATTGAAATTATGGAGGTAATTTAGTCATAGATGACAATTTGACACAACAAAGGTAAGATTGTGGAAACTTCTCAGAAATGAGTTATGTGTACCTCTTCTTATGCAGGAGCAATCGCAAAATATAATAACCTAATTTATGAGTGTTTATGAAAAAGCAGACTAGTTAGACTAAGAAGTAAAAATGAAAACACAAAACGTTATTTAATTATACGCAAGCAGGTTTAAAGTCAAAATGATACTGGATAAATAAATCAAGACGCTAATGTCAAAGCTTGGTAAACCTTTCGAGATTGCCGTGTGTCCCTTTCAAACATTGATCATAACGCTATTGTAAAATGTTCGATACTAGTGGTGTTCTAACATTTCCTAGAGTTCATTGATACAATGATCCTGATAAAGTTTGAAACATATCAATTGCAAAATGAAGGTGCTGGAGCATTAATAAAAAATGACAACGGATGGACAACCGTTGAGCGATGGTCGAATGACGACACTAGACACCGCATCATCGCAGTTAGCCAGTAGAGCTAAAATATAGTTCAGTTGTATTTAAATCAAAAGATAGAAAACCCCAGCAAGCAAGGGTAAATGGGACCCATATGGGCTATATCCGGGCACGCCCATGTGGGATTACCCATATGGGTCCTATATGGGTCCCACATTCAGCAAGCCCATGTGGGATTACACATATGGGTCCTATATGGGTCCCACATTCAGAAAGCAAGGGTAAATGGGACCCATATGGGCTATATCTGGGCACGCCCATGTGGGATTACCTATATGGGCCCTATATGGGTCCCATATGCTTTGCTAGCTGCTTTGACCCACATGGGCTGCCCACATGGGACCCAGGTTAATCCCGGTTGCACTTTTGGTATGGGGCCCATGTGGGCAGCCTATATTGGGCCCGTATGGAAAACAACATTGGACCCATATGGGTCCCATATGCTTTGCTAGCTGGGCAGTTAAAGGTCTCACTACAGAATTACCTCCCTTGGACATGACGGTAGGAAGATTCTTACACCGTAAAAAACTAGGGCTGTGTTAATCGGTTTGCTCTGAACTTGGAAATGTGCAATCATTCTCTTATTTCTGCCTTCAGGTGACAAGATTGGAACATGTTCATGACTTCTGCCAAGTTTGGATGCCACTGGGTGATTTTCGAGGAAGATATGATAATTTGAAAATGAGTAGGAATACAGTTGAATTATCAGTGAAATGGAGCTAGTTTTGAGGGGTACTAAAAAAGACTGGAATTTAAAAAAAAATAATCTGGTCAACTTTTGTTTTTTTGTGGATATTCTGAGCTTCAGAGGAAGGTTTGCAGATTGAGGGGAGATTTAAAGACCAATGGACATTTTAAAGTATGTTCGCAGTGGTCCACAAGTGACCATTTTTACATATACTATATAGTGTTGATTAATTCACTAGTGAGACTTAAACAACCCTCATCTGGATCAGGGAAAAGCTTGACAGACAGCGCCTGTTGTTTCTAGAGTGGATTTTTTAAAGTGAAATCTTGATTTTAGAGTGAAACAGTGTATTTCTAAGGCATAACATGGATTTTGATAAGTATTTGATGCTTTTGCAGTGTAAAATAGACTACTTTGCTTCTAGTCGGACCCCGTGCATGCTTTATAACCGTCATTTGGGACTTCATAGACGAATCTGTGGTCAGAAAGTGTCAGAATATGGGAGACAGTCGATTGTTTTGGCTGGGAGACATACTCAGATGAACATGTTAGCTCACAGAGTGATGTATATGTGTGTGATGTGTGTTCCTAGTATTCCTAAGGGCATGGACGTGTCTCATCTCTGCCACAACAGTTTATGTTTGCGATTTGACCATCTTAGCTTGGAGCCTCATAGCGTCAACATGGAAAGACAAAGATGCCTGAACATGATACCAATACTGTGTTTAGGACATAAAGAGTATCCTGATTGCATGCTTCATGTGAGTAGATTGTATATATTATCCTATTGTAGTGTTTCATGTCAAATTGTTACCCCACCCACTTTTCATATAGCAAAATGTGTGGTCATTGTTTACTTGTCGAGAAGGTCAGTTGAGTATGTTTTATGTTGTCGTTGGTCATCGTATACTTTAAAGGGACACTGTCCGTAACTTTTAGCTTATAAAACACCCAATAATTATGTTCGCAAACATTATACACTAAACATTATTCAATATTTACTAATTAAAAGCAAGATTGTTTAACGGAATTCAATCGCGGTACAAAAAAAAGCAAATCCACTTCGTGGGTTTGAACTCGCAGTAAAAATAAGTGTGCGTGAGCGTAAAGTTGTCGGAACTCGCTCCCGACTGACTGAGCTAAGCGGGTTATACATATTACGCAATACATACTATGGTGAAAACCTAGTGCGCTATGGAAGTCACGTGAACGCATAAAAGGTAAATATTGTGGGTCCCACTTTATTTACATTTAATAATTAAAACTTCTTTTTTTTCAAACTCACGAATGTATTCCTACATACTTCTTAGGGTCTATCCTCATGTTTTCATGTATACATTTCAATGAATAAAAGTCAGACAGTTATTTGGTTATGCTCAATATCTGCTTACTTACGGACAGTGTCCCTTTAAATTTGTTCACTTTGTTGATAAATCTGGCTGTTTTATAAGTTTGTAACATTTGTCGATGTTTGTTGTACGTATTTTTGTCCTGAATTTTCTTAAGTGACCGTAACACTTTTGTGTTTTGGGGAAATGACCCTCCCTCCAACAGCCTTAACTTTTTCTATTGCTGAATTTGCCCATCCGTCATTTAACCGTGCTGCGGCACTTAATTTTCTGCCTTTAGCGTTACGTCTTACTTACTTACTTACTTACTTACTTTATCTTATCTTATCTTATCTTATCTTATCTTATCTTTCTTGTTGATGTGTTGTGTTGTGTTGTGTTGTGTTTGGGGTTGTTGTTGTTGTTGTTGTTCTTCTTCTTCTTCTTCTTCTTTCTTGTTGATGTGATGTGTTGTGTTGTGTTGTGTTGTGTTGTGTGGTGTTGTGTTGTGTTGTGTTGTGTTGTGTGGGGTGTTATGTTGTGTTGTGTTGTGTTGTGTGGGGTTGTGTTGTGTTGTGTTGTGTTGTGTGGGGTTGTGTTGTGTTGTGTTGTGTTGTGTGGGGTTGTGTTGTGTTGTGTGAGGTTTTGTTGTGTTGTGTGGGGTTGTGTTGTGTGGGGTTGTGTTGTGGTGTGGTGTGGTGTGGTTGTTGTGGTTGTGGTGGTTGTTGTTCTTGTTCTTGTTCTTGTTCTTGTTGATGTGATGTGTTGTGTTGTGTTGTGCTGTGTGGGGTTGTGTTGTAGTGTGTGGGGTTGTGTTGTGTGGGGTTGTGTTGTGTGGGGTTGTGTTGTGTGGGGTTGTGTTGTGGTGTGGTGTGGTGTGGTGGTTGTGGTTGTTGTGGTTTTTGTTGTTGTTTCTTGTTGATGTGGTGTGGTGTGGTGTGGTGTGGTGTGGTGTGGTGTGGTGTGGTGTGGTGTGGTGTGGTGCGGTGTGGTGTGGTGTGGTGTGGTGTGGTTTGGTGGGTTGGGTTGGGTTGGGTTGGGTTGGGTTGGGTTGGGTTGTGGTGTGGTGTGTTGTGTTGTGTGGGGTTGTGGTGTGTTGTGGTATGTTGTGTTGTGTGGGGTTTTGTTGTGTTGTGTGGGGTTGTGTTGTGTGGGGTTGTGTTGTGGTGTGGTGTGGTTGTTGTGGTTGTGGTGGTTGTTGTTGTTGTTATTGTTGTTGTTGTTGTTGTTGTTGTTGGTGTTGTTGTTCTTTCTTGTTGATGTGATGTGTTGTGTTGTGTTGTGTGGGGTTGTGTTGTGGTGTGTGGGGTTGTGTTGTGTGGGGTTGTGTTGTGTGGGGTTGTGTTGTGGTGTGGTGTGGTTGTTGTGGTTGTGGTGGTTGTGGTTGTTGTGGTTGTTGTGGTTGTTGTTGTTGTTGTTGTTTCTTGTTGATGTGGTGTGGTGTGGTGTGGTGTGGTGTGGTGTGGTTTGGTGTGTTAGGTTGGGTTGGGTTGTGTTGGGTTGTGTTTGGTTGTTTTGTGTTGTGTGGTGTGGTGTGGGGCTGTGTTGTGTTGTGTTGTGTTGTGTGGGGTTTTGTTGTGTTGTGTGGGGTTGTGTTGTGTGGGGTTGTGTGGGGTTGGGTTGTGGTGTGGTTGTTGTGGTTGTGGTGGTGGTTGTGGTTGTTGTTGTTGTGGTGGTTGTTGTTGTTGTTCTTCTTCTTCTTTCTTGTTGATGTGGTGTGGGGTTGTGTTGTGTTGTGTTTGTGGTTGTGGTGGTTGTGGTGGTTGTGGTTGTTGTTGTTGTTGTTGTTGTTGTTGGTGGTGTTGTTGTTCACCAGGAATTGAGGCGTCTTTTTCAAACCCACACGCGACGTTGTTTTCTCGGACTTGCTGTCTTGCACAACGAACCCACATTTAAGACATTTCAGTCTCTAACCCCATCTGTTTATCAAATTTCAAGTCAAAGTTTAATTTCCCTTGACAGGTGCCATCCCAGGATTTGTGATCAGAGTATGTTTCAAAGAACATGTCATTGCAGTCTTCCCAAGGTGAAAGATACGGTATGTACGCAGTTCATTTTTATCACTTTCAGCTTTAGCACTATCCATAAGTGCTTGCTCTATAGGCGTTTTGGCAGCCTTGCTTGGTCTCAAGGTCATTGTTGCTGGAATCTTCTTGTGTACAGCTCCACACAGTAGCACATTTGATTTTTTATCCTGAATTAGGAGACTATCATACACGTCTTTAGTCAGTCTCTTAATGGTCACTGTCCGCTTGTCATCAGACCACCTGACCTGCCTGAAAGTGGTTGAAATCTATTTTGGTCGACTCCCTTCTTAAAGCGTGATATTTTATGTTTCACTATTCCAAGTACACTCCTTTTTATAAATAGTAAACTTGCTTCCTAGCTAGCTCTGTTCTGTAATAATCTCTTTCCAAGTTATGCCCCTTGAAAGACAAACTCCATTTACTCCCTGAATAACATAATAAATGATGACATCATGAAAATGACGTTACGTTTTGGCGTAAAAATCTAACCATATTAGGTTAGGAAGGTTTAGGATTTCATCAATCCAGCTTAGCCATCCACTACAATTACAAGTAAGCTTATCTACCAACAATGAAGTTTCTTTGGAAGCAGAAATGATAAGTCAAAGATGATGTACTGTTCGAATAATAAAGCATTTAATCAAGAAACCAATAAATTGCCATATAAGGGCATGCATTTTGACACTTGAATTAGGTAATATTACATAAACAGTAAATTTGATACACTGATAAGATAAAGCAATCATATAACACAAAAACTGAAAAGTTTCAAACATTTTCTTTAACAAGTATAGAAGATATTCAAGTTTAGCGATTGATATGTCGTGGCAGTTCTGTGCATTTTCAAGTCGTCCGAAACTGACTTGAAGCAAATGTGACCGGCTTCATGTTTTATGCCATCCCAGCAAGCAAGGGTAAATGGGACCCATATGGGCTATATCCGGGCACGCCCATGTGGGATTACCCATATGGGTCCTATATGGGTCCCACATTCAGCAAGCCCATGTGGGATTACACATATGGGTCCTATATGGGTCCCATTTACCCTTGCTTTCTGAATGTGGGACCCATATAGGACCCATATGTGTAATCCCAATACGTCACCGAATACCCATGAAAGATTCTTCAGGTAGAATATTTGAGCAGTGTGTTTCTAGATGGCCGTAGCATTATGCTGACCTTAATTTACAGGTCAAAGCCTCCCAAAATATGCTACAGCATTGCATCACTATATAAGACAGATGGATAATTTATACCAGCATAATACAGATATTAAATAGTATTCAACTGAACAAAACCTAATTTAGGAATTGAAACAAACGATTTTCAAAATCAACAACACTAAAACTTAATTCTCCATAGTGATTTCAGCACAAAGAAATATAAAAAGATCGGACAGAGAAAGTAGATTTAAGGAGCTTTTAAGAAGTAAAGTTAACCCTGATTGAGTAGCTTTTTAGTTATACAAAAAAAAAAAAAAATATCGGACAGAGAAAGCAGCATTCCAGGACGACAGTCAACCAAAAACACAGAAACAAACACGCAAACAGACAAACAAGGAGGCCAAAGTAATAATAAAAGCAAACGACATCACAAACACAAAAGGGTTGACAATAAGGCTACCGTCATGGAACGGTCAGTGGCAAAATAGGCCACTGGGGGTTTAAACCGGTTTTAGGGTGCTCCAAACCTCAGACTTACCCTGCTGACTTCCCATTAAAACAGGACAGTGTAAATAAAGAAATTCCCACCATGATCTAATCTCTAACCAACAAGGCAGCATCAATAGGCAATATAAGTAAAACATAAATATGCTCGTGTAAATATATAATACAAAAAAACAATAGCCTAGAAAGCCACAATTAAGGTACTTGGTACAAGCCAGAGCAACAAGAGAATAAACCATTAAGGGCACGACAAGAAAGATCATAGACAAACATCAAACGCCACCGTCCCAATGGGCTTTAGATAGGCGTCATCATAGGGTCCACAGCCTGTCCGGTCATTGTACAATTAAAGAGGGTAGCATAGTGGCGAACTGTAAAAATGTCCACCACCAAGTGATAGTTCTTGTCGCAGAAGAGTCCTTAAATAACTTTTATATTTGGAAAGAAGATCAGGGTTACGATAATAAAATGTTGCAAAGGTTTTACGAAGTAACCCTGATTGAGTAGCCTTTTTTACTGCAATATTTCGTATGTGTCGTTTTCGGCCGTTTCCAAAGTCCATTATCATACTCTTTTAGTTATACAAAGATTACGAATATTAAAGTCCTCAACTCGAGTACAAGCTCTTGAAAAACGAATAAGTTGAGACACATACATCCCATAAGAAGTTGCTCGGGGAACATCCCCATCCAAGTGGGGATAATTAACAATGTCAAAATTAAAATCATCTCTCTTGTCATAGGTTTTACTAATTATTTCACCATTTTTTATCGAGAGATCTAAATCAAGAAAAGAAGCGTTATTATCAGATAGATTAGCTTTGTTAAGCTGAAGTTCTTTAGGATAAATAGTATTAACCATAGTTGGAACGAAAGAGTTTTCAATTTTCAATATGTCATCCAGATACCGAGAGGTATCATTAAAGGCTTCAATAACATCTGCCTGGGTATCTTGTGAAAGACTCAACATGAAATCTCTTTCATAACAAAATAATAACAAATCTTCGACAAGTGGTGCACAGGTCGTACCCATTGGGATACCAACAATTTGTCTATAAACGGTGGTTCCATACCTGACGAAAATATTATAGGAAACAAGTACTTTCGTCACAAAAGACACTGAAAATATTTAACTGTCTCTGACAACCAACAGTATCAGAAAACAAGCCTACATCATCCGCAAATAGAAGCAGTAAGTGTTCGGTTGTGTCTGGATGTAGTTGTACTCCTCTTAACCCCCTGTCTTCTATTAGACTAGTCAACTCGTTTATAAACAGTGAAAAGAGTATCGGAGATGCCATGCATCCCTGTTTTAGGCCTGTATGGCAGTCGAACGTGGGTGTTAACCGTCCATTGTTGCGAACGCACGCCTTAACACACCTGTACATCTCATTAAGCTTCCCCTTTACTCCCGCAGACTGTAGCACTGACCAATGCTGTCGTTGACTGTCCTCCTTGAATGCTACTTTCCCTGTCCGATCTTTTTGTATTTCTTGTTTCGTCATACTGTGTCAAATGCGGTTTTGAAGTCAACGAAAGCAATGTATAGCTTACCACGTTATTTACTTACAACAGCTAGTAATATATATGAGCCGAAACACGCGAAAACGACCCTTCAGACACAATTTTGACATTTTATGTTTTTTCATGTTTATGAAACACGTTGATTTTCTCTTTAAAAATCTCTTTAATTGATGTTAATATCTTAATTAAAAAGAATTTTATCTCCATTTGAAAACCAAAGATTATATTAGCCATTAATGTTGACGTTGACGTCGGCGTCTTGGACGACGTCGTTGATTAAATAACAACAAAAAACATAAACAGTTATCATTTTCTATAGCATCAACTATTTATATTAAGAAAACATATTCCCTATGACATAATTATTAGATAAAATACAGAAGCGACGAAAAATGATTGGTAATTAATTCATTACCGGCCGACGTCATAAATTGTTACTTTATGACGTTGTCGTTTAAATGTCCGAAGGGACGTTTTCGTGGGTTGCGGCTCATATGCATTATCAATTGTGCCATAGTCTTTTCTGAATCCTGCTTGTGCTTCGGATATTTTATTGTATATCTCAACATAAAATGTAAGACGACTGTTAATAATGCCTGTGTAGATCTTTCCAAATATATCTAGTAATGAGATACCTCCATAGTTTGTTGTTAAGTTGGGGTCACCGTTCTTAAACAGGGTAACTATTATCGCACTGCTCCTTGGTTCAAAATGAGTCCATTCTAAACAGCATTGACCACAACCTTTCAACATATCTTGAAATTGTTTAACAATGTCATTTATATCTGATTGATCGTTCTCGATATTTGCGAATAGTTGATGCACACAATCATTAGTCTAAGAAAGGTATTCATTTAAATTAGATCTATACTGTGTAATGTTCTCCTCTGAAAATGTATACTTTGTAAATGACACTGTACGGTCTAAAAAAATAAATAATTGGGGTTCCGGGTGTCTGACCATAGTAGCGTTTTTTCAAACTGTCTCGTGTCAGTGACATGCCCAGTTAGTACACTAGTCACGGGTTTTCTTCTTATCTCCAGCGTTTTTTCTCCGTTTGCTACTGTTTTGTAGCATATTATATATTTTGGTCGTAAACTGTGTATTGACCAGTCTACCGAATTGCTGTATATAATTAACCAGTCCTATATATAATATTATATAGTATACAGTAGTGTGTTTATATATATGTTAATTTGTATAAACGTATATTGTGTAATATTTGATAATATTATGAGGTAATACACACGCCTACTGTAGTGCTGTTTCTTTTAAAAATAAAAAAAAACAAGCAAAATACCTAGAGGTATTTAAGAGACGTGTGTATTATGTATCTTGTATGATTTCACTCGGAAAGACAATATCCCGATTTGCAATAGCGCTTTCGACCCAAAAAGGTCTTCTTCAGTTGCAATGAAACCCTAAATTATTTGTATTATCAATGACAATATGTTTATTGTCTTAGTATGTTGTGTAGGAGAATCCATTAATTTGAATGTTTCAAAATATATGGGACAGTCTAGTTCACAATTAGTACTCGCTGTGGGACTGGTATATAGGGATATCACCTATTCTCGGCAGTTATTACGGTATATTCCGTAATCTGCCAAGTTTATATAGTACCTTTAGCAGTGAGATATACCCTTTAGCATGTATTTCGTAATATCGTGTATTACTACTTATCTAGCGTTTACGATCGTGTTTACACTGTAAGGTCGTGTATGCATTGACATGCAAACTGATATCCCGTTCTGAGGGGATACGATGTCTATAGTACGGATCTCCAATACTCAGCTAGCGATTTACGTTAGTAAAGTAAGTCAAAATATGTGTCTTATATATTGTCTATTTCTTTTGGTGTCTACAATTTTTGTATAGATGAGTATACTTTAAGTATTCAGGGGTAAGACCAGAACGGACTGATACCGTTTATATTGTCTTACAGTTAATGTGTATGAGTGTTTGTAATGGAGAATACACTCAAAGGCACTCTACGGCGTGATGCCGTTAAGAGTCTGGTTGAGTCCAGAAATAAGATCAGATCGGGTTGATACCGTCTATGTTGTCTTATTTAGCCTTCAGTTTTGACCAAAGAAAATAGAGAGTATTCAGGGGTAAGACCAGATCGGGTTGATACCGTCTGTATTGTCTTACAGTTATATGTTTATGAGTGTATGTATAGAAGAATACACTCAAAGGCACTCTCCGGCCTAATGCCGTTAAGAGTCTGGTTTAATCCAGATATAAGATCAGATCGGGTTGATACCGTCTAGTTTGTCTTATAAAGCCTTCAATTTAACCAAATAAAACAGATAAAGATAGAGTTATACAATATTTTCAGAACTGAAAATGTAGGTGTAACTCAGTCGATGTATAGACAGCGCTTGCTAGCTTGGTAAAATCTCTCCATATATAAACTATTGTGCCGCATTCTGTATTAATTTGCTAGACGTGTGTCCAATTGAGTCTCCTTTGATGTCTATGAGCGAGCGTAATCGTATTACTCTGCTCACTCGGGACATTAATTATATGCCGAAGGTGCGAAATCCTCATGACCATTCAAACGTCATTAGGACATGTTGATCCAATTATTGGCGGTGAGAGGATTGAAATTAGAAAAACATTGTCTAGTCGTAAGTACTTATTTGTTCAATACAAAGTAAAGAATATACACCTGAATAATTCAAATAGTATATAAGATTTGCATTGTGTCTTACATTTAACCATAGTCACTTCCATGTTATATGTAATATTTTATATTATAATTGACTATTTCTTATCTTTTTGTTATTTCTATTGTCTTGTTTACTGCAACATTTTAACTATATGTTTTACTCTTACATGTCTTTTTTATAAGATGATAAGTAACTTTGCACTTGTAGTATGGAGCCGTCATAGGTATGTGTGAGGCTAATCGGGGGTCTATTCTATCAGATGGTTTCACAATATATGAAAGTCCCTCTCTCGGGCTAAGTGTGTGGCCCTGAAAAGGGGCCTGGTCTATGGTATACCACGGTGGCTACTTGTTGTTAGCCAGGCCGCTCATCGTTTCCTTGAGCGTTTTGGCTAAAATAGCCATCATCGTTTACATAGCTTTCTTGCTGTTGTGCTTGCTGGTCATTCAACAAGCGGGCTACTCCTTCCATTAGGTTGCTCTCGTCCGGTGGGTTGGAAATTCTCAATTTCGCCTGGCTCTGTAGTTTGGAGCAGTGTGTTGTTATGACTCCCTGTATTTTTGAAACGGCCTCAGTCAGTATCTGGTCGATGTCCCCGTTGATCGACTCTACTCCTGGTAGTCGGTGGCAGGTGCTCGGTGCGGGCAGTGCGTACTTTTTGTTAGTAAAGTGGCGTTCATAAATCGCCGCCTAGTCCTTGGCGACTCTGAGGTCGTCCCTGGCTCTGGCAATGGCCCGCCCTCTGTTGATAACGTCAGACTGCAACCCGTTATCAGGTGTGGGCTTAGGAAACATGTTTTCCGCCGACTCGTACCGTTGTCCCCAATTGTATGGTGCATGCCTTCTCATCCCGCGGCCTCGGCCCCTCGTGACTCTCTGGTTGTACATGATTATTGCTATGTAATATTGAAGGCTGTGAAGATGAAATATTTTATATCGTGTATATATATTGTCATGTCCCCTTCATTTCTTTCACAGTCAATATTCTTCATTCTCATCGGTCATCAAAGAACCGCCCATTATGGAGGTGTAGCAGTGCATGTGTCATATGTCAGCGGGTCCCCGCTGTGATGCTCGCATTTGTGAATTTAATTGGACCTGTCAATCTCACTGTCCAGATACTATTTGAGGTTAATATGCTAATTATTGTAGTTTTTTTAAAAAAACACTTTGTTATCATCTAGCTTTTTTATCCACGATGTAAGGAATGTTTGAATTATATTTGAGTTCAACACTCGATTTTTTCAGTGCATTTGTCTATTTCCCTATACTGCGTTACTACTGTTTTTGTAGGTTTTGATAGATTACCCAAGTACATATCGTTTGTCTTATTTTGTATCGTGTTGAGTTATTGCTTAATTTGAATTCTCGCGTGGTGTGCGTGTATTCATATCTAAACAAATATGTGTTACTATCTACCTATGGTTCAAATTCTTTCCAAGTTATGTGTACCCCCACAGTGATCGGGTTGTTAAGTTATTTTCGACGTCACCAGTCTTATTTTCAATGCAAAAGACAATTAGAAAATGCTTAGATTCTATTCGTTTGTCTATTTTAAAAGACGTTAACAAATTTAAGAAAATGGCATCACATACTGTTCTACCATATATAAATCGTGACATCTTCATCATTATTTTACCTTTAACTTCCACATGTAAAGCATCGTCGACAACACCAATGAATAACATACACACAGTTACACATATATTATGTCGCTGAGCATCGTCGTAATTATTACAGTATTTCATGATTATAAATACTGAAAAGGTGATCCTTAGGAAGCAAACAAACACAAACAAGAGAGAAAAGCAGCAGACTCGGTTTTATTGTGTCTGTTTATTAGAGGTAATTATAAGATGCAACACCTCTCACACCTCCTAACCGCGGCTTAAGCGATATTCTACTTTAAATAATTCTTAATTCTACTTACGTAATTAAACTAACACGATTGATGAAAGTAATTGCCTAATGTTTTAGTAAAGAAAATAACACAGTGGCATTTAAAGCATCGATCACACCAGAATGTATTCTACTTAAAGATGAATGGCCACCCTTTTTGTAGTATTATCAATTAACAAATTTAACACTTAAACATCATATGAACATTTCTTGATAGTCCCGGAGAGAAACATATGTTTAAAACCGCTACTAATTTGTATGTAAAACTCAGTATTATTTGTATGACGTAGATACTACTTTTACCACTGCGTGACTGCACGGGGAATTAGGTAAATCTGAATTGTATAGCTGCACAACTATTATCAAATGATTGATAAATACATTTACCTGTGTATTAATTTACCTGTTCAAAGTGTTGTACTTCATCGAATAAAATCTAATTCTCGCGTTTCACAAATATTGCAATGTCTGAATTGTAAATATCTATTGTTGGTATTGATTTCGATTTAGATAAACATAAACATTTTCATGAAACAAAACATGGCCGGAATACTTTAACTAAAGGTTCTGTCTTCTAGATGGCAAATAGGGTAGCAAGTTCATAAGTAATAGAGTAAAGGCGATCCTTCAGAAGCAACGAACACACAGGAAGAAAGTAGACGACTCACTTTTATTGAATCTGTTCATGAGCGGTAATGTGATATGCAAAACCTCTCACGACCCCTAGCACCGGCTTAAACGATATTCTTGTGATTGGGATCGATGATCCCAAAGGATCAGAGTAAGTTATAACCTATGATTAAACACAATAATTGTAAACAAACGTTACTCTTTAGAGACGGGTGGCGCATACTTGAAAAA
The DNA here is from genome assembly GCA_037043455.1 of Cyrtodaria siliqua. NCBI lineage: Eukaryota > Metazoa > Mollusca > Bivalvia > Adapedonta > Hiatellidae > Cyrtodaria > Cyrtodaria siliqua. Next base: position 107,368 of record JAWPHD010005974.1, read on the forward strand.
GAATATGCATACTGAATACTGAATGCGATTTTCTCCAGTGCATTTTGTGTTGCCTTTCTATAGATCGATCTCTCTTTTATATATATATAAGTGTAATTTTTAAATTCTTTTCTTGATTGTTTTATATTGAGTTTTACAGACTTGCTAATGGTCTGAAACAATACACAAGTGAAAGAAGGAGTTTTATTATGTGTACACCATTTAACACTTTATCGAAATCATGTAACAAAAATACTGTCTCGTCACGTTAAGTACATATTGCACATAAACCTTTTAATAGTTGTCTAAGCACCTAATGGCAAAACAATTGCACCAGGAATTAAAGATAAGTTGTTTATCGAATGAGTTTATAGAAGTGAGGTTTACGAAATGTATACACGTTTAAGTGTTTGTTTACAATTGGGGTGGGGTGGGTGGGGGGGGGGGACATAGAACATGTTCATGTATTGGAATAACAATCTACAGTATTATCTTATCGCACGCTCGGGAAATATTCATCAGGTATAACATATACGTTTATTTCTTGCATGACAAGTGAAATAAACTCTTACAAGATCACTTAGCACGAAAGTCGAATGTTATAAACGCTTGATGCAATACAACCGGTGTAGAAGCGAGAGTCTGTAGGCTCATTGTCATACAAAGTGTTCGGTAGATTATCTGAACAGCAGTTTAGTGTCACTTAAATACCTCATAGTTTAGCTAAATTGATATTGTTTAATGTTTAATCTTCATAGAAAAATAAACAAAAGTGCATTTTACACAGACCGTTCCAATGCGGTAGCCCTATTATCAACCCATTTGTGTGGGTGGAGTCACATGTCTCGCTTCTTATTTACATTGTACGTTTGTTTTAATGCGTGTTTTGGTTGACTATGTTCTGGGAAAGGTACATTTCCTGTTTGACGTGTATGCCTACCTTCCTTAGTTAATATAAGGAATGCAGAAGTGTTTTCAATAAGCCACTTTCTAACCACATTGTTGCTAGTCCGTCAATTCCGTTCAACAATTCAGGAATTATATTCTTAATTGATATACTCGCGTTAATGTAATTACGTTTTACGGTTTATTTAATATAATTTTCAACTTCGTCATTCACAGGAATCCAATGAAAACATTAGTTACATAATCCTATTCCAAATATAAAATATATACACATGTATGCACATAGTTATTATTGTATTTTTAATTGCAAATTTTACTCGCTTATCGATTCGTATACTGATTAACTATATCCATATACATATTTCAATATTTTCTGAAAAAATGTCTATGTCGAAATTGATCAAAATTACTCCAAACGTGTTGTTCTTGAGATGAGACTCAGAGTAAGTTGTATCTTGTGATGGTGCAGGCTGTGTCAAATACGCATGTAATATTGATGACTTAAGTTGATTATTCCCGTACAGGACGTTAATTGATTTGGGCATATGTCTACTTCAGCATTCATAAAGTTACACCTGAAGATAAGTGCGTATGTGTGTTCGCACGACAGTCGTCCTTGTAAGAAATTGGTTTCCTTCAGCAAAGTCAATTCCTGAATCGATAAAGACTGGATTTTTACATTAACCGAGTAAAGGTCAAATCAAACAGAATGCCTATATTGACGTCAATAAATACTGAAAAGGGGATCTTTTTGGAGCAACAAACTCGGTTTTATTAAGTGTGTTCATGAAAGGTAGTATAACAAGTGCAACACCACTCACGCCTTCTGACACCGGATTAAGCGGTTTCCTACTTTAATGCCACACAGATTGGCTTTGATGATTCCACAGGACCGGTAAGTAATAACATTACTGATTTATATGTAGTGTCGTCTGGTATAGCACTAACGTTTATAGACTAATTGTTGGTATCCATATGGCTACGAACTGTGCATCTCTTGTCGCAGATTTATTTTGTATTGCTAGGAAAGCGATTTAATGTTGAGTGTTTCACCGATACTCAGGCAGATGTAATTGAAGCCTTTAATGACACTTCTCGATATCTAGATGATCTATTCAACATTGAAAATACTTTCTTTTCTACTATGGTTAATACTGTATATCCTCAAGAACTGCAACTCAACAAAGCTAATATTTCTGATAATGGAGAAATAATAAGTAAAATGTATTATGATAATAGAGATGATTTTAATTGTTATATTGTTAAGTATCCCCATTTAGATGGGGATGTTCCCTCGAGTTATTTCCTATGAGGTCTATGTTTCACAACTTATTGGCTTTTATATAGCTTGTACTTGAGGTGAGGACTATAATATTCGTAATCTGTATTAACTAACAAGCTACTCCACCAGGGTTACCGTTCCCATAAACTTCGAAACAAATACCTTCGAATGTTCGCCACTATGCCTTCCTGTCTGACTGTGCAATACCAGGACAGATTGTGGACGCTATGATGACGTCTACCTAAATCCTCAAAGGACGGTAGAGTCTGATGCTTGTCTTAAATCTTATCTTTAGTAGCCGGTTCGTTTCGCAAGGCGGAAGAGCTTCTTAGAAGAGAAGATACTCTTACGGTTGTTCGTTTCGGATCTCTTCTCTTCTATGAAGCTCTGCCGTCTCTGCCGATTTGAAATAGGAAATGACTGCAGAGAAGAGCAGCAAAGAAGGCGGCGTAACAAGATAAGTGGGAATTGTAGTTTTAGATTAAATTGCGGAGATATCTCTGTCGACAAACGATTTCAATTTCCAAACTATTTCAATGTGTAGATGTAATCAAATTATGCAAATACGCCGTTTAAAAGTCTGTATTAGAATGATGCATGTTCGATTAGGCAAACAACATCTTTTCTAATGTGCGTTCGATTAGAACAGTGCACTGCCTTCTTCTATCATCTTCTATATTTCGTAGCTCTCTGCCCAGAAGAGACCAAACGAACTGGCAACTAGTCTTACCTTTAATGGTTTGTCCTCTTGTTACTCTGGCTTCTACCAAGTCATTGAGAACTTGTGTTGTGGCATTCTATGCTTTTGATTTTTTATATTCATATATCCATGATCATTTATGTGTTATACTTATATTGCCTATTAATGATACCTTGTTTATTAGAGAATATAACGTTGTGGGGATATTTTCATTTACACTGTCCAGTTTTGTGTGGATGACAATTGAATAATAGTGAGGTTTGGTGCACCTAGAACCTGGTTTAAAAGCACACAGCAGTCCTTTTTGCCACTGACCGTTCCATGACGGTAGCCCTACTGTAAACCTTTTTATGCTATATTTCCTGTTCGACTTTTATATATGTTTTTGCAGCCGCGACACAGCACTAAATATAGATATAAAAATCGAACAGGAAAAGTAGCATTCAAGGACGACAGTCAACCTTCGAAACAAAGAACAATTTTAAAGATGAATAAAAGGCCGAATAAGACATCACAAACACAAAAGCGTTGACAATAGGGCTACCGCCCTGGACGGTCCGTGGCAAAAAAGGCTGCTGGGGGTATAAACCAGGCTCTAGGTTACACCAAACATCACGTTTACCCTACAGTCAACCCAATACAACGGGACAGTGTAAATAAAGAAACTATTCTCTAACCATTAAGGCAGTATTAATAGGCAATATAAGTAAAACACAAAGATGCTCGTGTATATATAATCCAAAGATAACAATAACCAAGAAAGCCACAAAGACGGTACTCAATGTCTTGGCAGAAACTAGAGCAACAAGAGAACAAACCATTGAGGGTACGACAAGACAAAATTGCAGACAAACATCAAACGTCACCGTCCTTTTGGGATTTAGGTAGACGTCATCATAGGGCCCACAGCCTGTCCGGTCATCTCACAATTGAAGAGGAAGACATAGTGGCGAACTGTAAATTGGTCCACCGCCATGCAGGCAGTGCGTTGCAAAATGATAGGGTCATAACCTCTTTTGATAAACCGTTTAACACGTTTAACAAAGACAGTATGAAAGTGATCATGACCAAGGATCTTAAGAAGTTTGTAAATTACGTCACCATAGAATTCAGGTTGTGGTAATTCTTGTCGCAGAAAAGTTCTTAAATTACTTTTATATTTGGAAAGAAGATCAGGGCTACGATAATAAAACGTTGCAAAGGTTTTACGAAGTTTATGGTAACTGATGGAGTAGCTTTTTAGTTATACAAAGATTACGAAATTAAAGTCCTCAACTCGAGTACAATCCCAGAAAAACGGATAAGTTGAGACGTATACACCCCATAAGAAGTTGCTCGGGGAACATCCTCATCTAAATGGGATAATTAACAATATCAAGTAATATAATTAAGTTGAAGTTCTTTAGGGTATGTATTATTAACCACAGTAGAAAAAGAACGGGTTGTCAATGTTCAATATGTCATCCAGATACAGAGATCTATCATTAAATGCTTCAATAACTTCTGCCTTTATATCTGGTGAAATACTCAACATGAAATCTCTTTCACAGCAATATAAAAACAAATCTACGACAAGCTGTGCACAGTTCATACCCATAGGGATACCAACAATTTGTCTATAAACGGTCGGTCCATATCTGACGTAAATATTATCAAATAGGAAGATGAGTGCTTCACAAACCTCTTGGCAAGTCCACATATTTGAATAAGAGCAATAAGCTTGTCTTTGATAAGGTGATGTGGTAAAGTTGTATATAGTCTAGAGAAGTCATACGTGCTTATACACTTGACGTTTATTGCAAGTTATATCAAGAACGTCTCCTGAATTTTTAATAGACCAAAACAAATTAATCCCAGACTTTTCAAAGGTTTTAGCACAATATTGTTGAACGTGATCTTTAACGGCAGTAAGACAAGAAGTTAAATGTTTGGAGATGTTTGTGGTGGTGCAGGCACTAAAATTCGAAATAAAGCGGGGCTTATACGGATTTATATGTAATTTAGGAATCCAGTACATAGTTGTCAGTTTGTTCTGCTTTTCGTCTACCCCAGCCTTGACAGTAGTGCACCGAGTGATATGTGTGGAAACAACATCATCCTCAATAGATTGAACTGGAGTAAACGAATGAGTGCCACTTAGTTCCAGAGATAAAACGTTGACGTAATGTCAAACAATGATTACATTATTTGGTGCCTTATCAGCAGAAACTAAAACAAGTTTATTATGAAATTCTTGAATTCCCGATTTTAAGTTATGAAAGGACAATCGAAGTAAAAAGGGGTAAACATTATAAAGGTTAATACGTGTATCTATAATTTTAAAAATTGACTTTTTCCAAGTAGAAAGATAGTTTGGGCCGCATGTTTTCTACAACACTATTTTATACTAAAATTCTCAATCTATCTGAGCACACAACAGGCATTAAAATCGATAGTTGAAGGTAATCTATACTTAGGACCTTTCGAAAACAGATGCCGAATACGTTTATCAACAATATCAAATTACCAGTGATGACATGACCTGCTGGAGCATAGCACCATTTTAATGTGTTACATTCACATTCCTTAGGAGTGTTATTTACTATATCAAGGTCAGAACCTATTTTGTTGTAGTTGAAAATAATATTTCTAATAGGATTTTTATACTTAAAACAAATGACTTTCGGAATTTTTGAAATATTTATGGATAGAATCAACTACATGATTATCTCGAAATATACTAGGCATGCTAATGAAATCAATACCTTTATTTAGATATAGTACTTTTAGAAAATGCCTGACGTGATCAGACTCCTTGTCAATATGGGGTCGGAGAACATGTTGTGCGTAGCTTTGAATTACGGAAGCAGTGTAAAACAAGAGATATGTATGAATGAAAAATATGTCTGCTACCACGTCGATCAAATTAGTGAAGAAATGGACAAAGAGTAAGTCGTGAAAGTATAGAGTGCTTTCCAGACTGTTTTAAAGATAGTATGTAAATCAGCGACTGAAATAATTACATACACGCGTTTGATATTACCATAACGCCTACGACCATGAGACCTAAAGTTACGCTTTCGAATAGACAATATAGAAAAATATGTAAAAATATAAAAAATTAGATCTTTCCTTGTTGATAAATAATATCAAAAAAGCCGCGAGGATATGGTGTATGCAAGTTGCTCATCCACGTAAGTTCTGCAATATACTTGCTTTTATTTTAAAGCTCTTATTAGCATCATTATCATCAATTGTTTATTCAACCGGTTGAACAGTCACGTTACGAAAAGTATAACCTGATTGACGAAAGTGTTGGTCAAAGTATTTTTTTTACTATTTAGGATTGCCTACATTACATTTATGTTCACGAAATCGAACTTTTAAAGATCGACCTATTTGTCCAACATATTGTATACCAGAACGTGATGCATCTCAGGTCAAAACATAAATGACATTTGAAGCTAGACATACATTAAATATTCTACAATTAACAGCTGATTAAATGGTGGACTTGCAAGATAAATAATTGCATCAACTGCACCTCATTGCACGTATTAATACCCTATGATGACGTCTATCTAAATCCCAAAAGGACGGTGACGTTTGATTTTTGTCTGCAATTTTATTTTGTCGTGCCCTCAGTGGTTTGTTCTCTTGTTGCTCTGGCTTCTGCCAAGTCATTGATTGATTACCTTCTTTGTGGCTTTCTAGGCTATTGTTTTTTTTGTATTTATATATACAAGAGCATCTTTGTGTTTTACTTATGTTGCCTATTAATGCTGCCTTCTGGGTTAGAGAATATTTCATGGCGGAGATTTCTTTATTCACACTGTCCTGTTTTATTGGGTTGACAGTAGGGTAAGTGTGAGGTTTGGTACATCCTAGAACCTAGTTGAAACCCCCAGCGGCCTTTTTTGACACTGACCGTGCCAAGGCGGTAGCCCTATTGTCAACCCTTTTGTGTTTGCGATGTGTTATTTGGCATTTTATTCATCCTTAAAGTTGTTCTTTGTTTCTGTGTGTGTTTGTAATTGACTGTCGTCGTTAAATGCTACTTTTCCTGTTTAATTTTTATATCTATATTTATATGGTATTTCCTCAAAACAGGTGATACTAGAGGAGTAACTGAAACTTTTTTATTAAAAATACTGGTAATATTATTAGAAGAAACAAGAAACGAGGTTGCCGAATGAAGAATAAAATGTGTAAGGTGTAGTCCTAAGAAATGAATAGTTACTCAAGGTTGCCATGTGTCCCTTTACACTATCTGAAGAGACGAAATAATTTTGGAAACTTCTAATAACTCGCTGTGAATTGCCATATGTTACCAATAAGGAATAAAGGCCTATAACAGACTAATATGTGTATATGTGTTGCCCTACATTAAGAGTCTATATTTAAAGGGACACACGGCAATCTTGCCAAAGGCAGTAAACCCGTACTTTCGCGTAGTAACATCAAAATCAAATAAGGTCATTCAATGAAACTGCCGAGGTTTAAAACGTAATTTTGATGAAATCAGCTTACTTTTAAATAAACACAACCCAGTTGCATTTTGTCTTCAAGTAAATCTCTTGAATACTAGTGATAAGATATCTTTTAAACACTATTCATTGTATAACTATATTTGTGATACAGGTGATAAAGCTTCTGGAGAATGTCGATTCTCGTGAATCGAACCATTCCTCTCAGAACTGTTGCGTTGAAAACTGGTTTGCAAGCTGTTGCGGTCATTGTTACGATGCACAGTTATAACAATATGCTCCTTATATTTACCGCCCACTTCTTCACTAGACCTTAAAGATCTAAATTACCTAGTTGTACAATTACCATCACCTTTTATACTATTGGGATTTTTAATGCACACAATTACATTTGGGGTTGTAAGGATATAAACGATAAAGGCAATAAAGTTGAGGATTTCTTAGCCAAAAATAACTTGTGTCTTTTTAATAATAACAAATCACATACTTATTTACATCCAGCTACAGGCTATCATTCTTCAATTGATTTAGCAATATGCGATCCCACGCTCTTGAACGCTCTTGATGGAGTTTTCGTGGAGTGTTAGTGACGACCTATGTGAAAGTGACCACTTCCCCTTATTTCTTGAAAATATCGGCCCTTTACTTCTCGAAAAAACGCAACGATGAAAACTTCGCAAAGCTGATTGGGATACATTTCAATCTCTTTGCGAGGAACAATTAAAGCCTTCCGTTTTCGAGGATGTCGAAGACGCAAATGTTGTTTTCACCAAAACCCTTCATGATATAGCTGTTCAAACTATTCCAAAAACCTCGGCAAATCCAACACGCCCACATAAACCATGGTACGATGAGGACTGCAAAAAGTTGAATGCTTTTAACTTGCGGCCAACTCAAAATAATTTAGATACTTTTAGAATTTTTCGTGCGAAGGCTCATTGTTCTATTAAGGATAGCAAGAGGAAATCCTGGAGATCTTATGTCTATAGGCTGAACTCTCGTTCATCTCTTAAGAAGACGTGGGACTTGGTCCGGAAAATAAACGGTAAAGGTAATTCTGGTTGTGTAAATAATCTTAAAACTTATAATGAAGATATATCATCTGTCAATGATATTGCAAACACTTTGGCAGAAACTTTTCTAAAAACTCTTCTTCTGAAAATTGTCAACCAAATTTTCTAAAAAATAAGAAACTAAAAGAACAGAAGCAGCTGAATTTAAAGTCGAAACATTTGGAGAAATACAATAAACTGTTCTCTCTCAAAGAACTTCTAAAATCCCTTAAAAAGGCTCATGACACATCCGCTGGTCCTGATGATATCCACTAACAATTAGTAAAACATTCTCCTGAAACCTGTCTCTCTACACATCTTGATATATTTAATAAGGTTTGGGCGACCGGAAACTACTCCAATTCTTGGCGTGAAGCAATCGTTATTCCAGTCCTCAAACTTGGAAAGGATCATACGGACCCAATAATGTATCGCCCTATTGCTTCAACGAGTTGTATATGTAAAAACAATGGAACAAATGATTAATGAGAGACTCGTTTGGAACCTGGAATCCAACAAGCTGATAACAAAGTATCAAAGTGGATTCCGCCGTCAACGGGGCACAACAGACAATCTCATTAGATCTGAATCATTTATTAGGGAAGATTTTGTAAAGAAAGAACATCTAGTCGCTGTATTTTTGACTTGGAGAAAGCTTATGATACTGCATGGAAGTACGGTATCATGAATGATATTTATGACCTTGGTTCTTAGAGGCCGATTACCAATATTTATAGAGAATTTCTTAGATGATATACAGTTTCGTGTCCGAATGGGTTCAAACCTCTCTGACATTCATGAACATGCGATTGGTGTGCCACAGGGCTTCATACTCTGTGTCACCCTTTTTAATACAATAATTATCAGTATAGTTAAATGCATCAGTATTGGTGTTGATTTCTCTCTATATGTTGACGACTTTGTTATATGTTATCGTGCAAAAAACCATGAACACTATTGAGAGACAACTTTAACAATGTCTGAATAAACCTCAGACCTGGTTGGATGAAAATGGTTTTAAATTTATTTTCTAAATCTAAAACTAATTGTATGCATTTTTGTCAACTACAACTACATCATGAAGACCCTCATGTAACACTGGATGGGTCACCAATGCCAGTAGTGGATGAGACCAAATTCCTTGATCTTATTTTCGACCGTTAATTAACGTTTATACCACACCTTAAATACTTGAAGGTGAATGCCTTAAAGCTCTTAATTTACTTAAAGTTGTTGCAAACACTAATTGGGGAGCAGATCGTAAAGTACTTTTACAACTTTATAGATCTCTTATCAGATCCAAGCTGGACTACATTTCAATAGTATATGGATCGACTCGCAAGTCATACTTGCAGATGCTCAATCCTATATATGATCAAGGATTATGACTCGCCACTGTCTCATCGACGGGACGAATTAGCCCTTCAATACGCCATTAAATTAAAATCTAACCAATCAAACCCAACTTTCGATAATGTTTTTAATCCTAGTTATGAACCTCTTTTTGATCGAAAATCGAAGGCCATTTGACCATTTGGTCTTCGTATTAAACCAAAATTAAGAGACACTGAAATCGACCTAAATTTGATTGCCAAGTACAAATACCTCAAATTCCACCATGGACGTTGGAAACACGAACAATTATGTTTGATCTGTGTAATAGTAACACATCCAGTACAGATCCTACTGTCTTTCAAAGCAAAGTTAATGAAATTAAATCGAAATACAGCAACTTTCAACATATATACACAGATGGTTCTAAAGATGGAGATAAGGTAGCTGAAGCTATTTTTGTTCACAAACACAACAACAACTGAACTTGCCTTAAATTATATTCAGGAATCTGATGATGACCATTTTGTAATATTTTCTGATTCCCTTTCCTCTCTTCAAGCACTGGGTAATATGAAACATGATAACCCAGATTTGCGTCAGCCTTTAGAAAAGTACAATTCTCTTATAGTTGATAATGTTATTGTTTTCTGATGGCTTCCCAGCCATGTAGGTAATAATAGAGCTGATAGTGATGCTAAAGTAGCATTAGGTTTACATATATCACATTATACTGATTTTAAAAGTTGTATTAACACATCAATTCGTAACTCTTGGCAAGCCGCTTGGAATTTGTCAGTTAACAATAAACTGCATTCAATTAAACCGTTATTTGGAGAATGGCGTTCTTCTAGAAGACCCATTCGTCGAGAAGAATTTGTCCTAGCCCGGTGCAGGATAGGGAATACATATTATACTCAATCATATTTATTACAAGCTGAGCAATTACCAGAATGTATACCCTGTTTTGCACCGTTAACGGTCAAACATATCTTGTTGGAATGTGTAGACTTTGATCCTATGCGTTAAAGGTACTACAATGTTAATACTAATATGAAAAAGGCACAGCCTAAACGGGGATTTATCCAGCTTCAGTAATAAACTTAAGGATGTTGGCTTGGCAGGTTTTGAAATTTTCAAGTTTAAGAACTTTATTTTTTAAATCGTAGATATATTTGACAACGGAATTGTTTCATGTTTTACATTCTAATAGATATGGATATAATGTAGGATTTAAGATGGTAACATATCAAACGTTAAGCTATTTTTTTCTTCATATTGTTTGCGTCATTTGTGGTCATTTTTGTTGTCAACAAAATATATATGTGTAGCTCAAAGTAAAATTTGTCCTTTTGATTTAAAAATACGATTTTTTTTATTTTTCAATTGTGGGGTTGGCTAGGAAATGACGTAGTCCTGAGAGATACTTAAAATTTCTTTGGTATCATTTAGATTCAAAATTATCAAAAAAAGGTAGGCCATCACACTTTATTTCCACTGTCTTGGAAGATGACATATATTTCTAACTCCAAAATGTCACTAAAAAGAGGAAAAATAGAGTCACTGAACATTTTCACCATTTTATTCATAACATTACATTTATTGAAAAACAAAGATTAATTTTCGATTACCTATATATAACGTTAAATGTATATATATATATATATATATATATATATCTTTGAAAACATACACAAACAATTGAATTGAATTGAATGTTGTTTAACGGCTCATTAACACAGTATATGTTATTTAGAGCCACCCCAGAGAGAGGGGAAGGATACATAGGAATACGGGAAGGTGCCCTACTCTCATTATCGAATAGATTCCTATGGTTCTTTAACGTGCTCGTGGGATAGACCTATATAAGGGATCGCCCGGTTTACGTCCCCATCCGACGGACGAGGCTAAGGGAAAGTGTCCTGCCCAGGAACATACCGACGAAACTCAGTGGCATCACGGAGGATTGAATCAGGGGCCTCCGATTACAAATCCGCAGAGCTACCGACTGCGCCACGTCAGTCATCCTAATTCGTCTTTTTATTTTAAAAGGCAAACATATATGGACAGTACCCCACCTTTTATTTTAGCAAAAAAAATTAAAGATGAAAAAAGGTATGTCATTATGCTCAACTTTTGTTAAAACTTGTATATGACAAGGTACTATGACATTTCTTTCAAAACAACAAGTAAATATATATAGATCTAGGTTCCAATCATTTTTTTATTACAATTTCTATAAATTACACATAATTTGGAGTTGCATGTAGTTTGACATTTTCGCTGTAAAAATACTGTAAACGCAATTTTGCTGACATGGAGATCGAATGTAAAATTAGCTCAGTATCTACTTTTATATATCTATTTCCTTAAAATATCAAGCTGTATAATTGAGGATGTTGCACTCATCTTTCTTTTTATGTAAGAAAAGGACAGAGATTCACATGCACGTGTTCTGGGATGAAAATTGAAATAAAAGAATTGAAATAAAATTTCCTCATTTCAGATAAGTTCGGAATCAATCTAGATGTTGCGAAGGTGCATGAACGTAGGTAATTGGATGCAATTGTCAGATTATTAACGATGTCGCTCCTTACAAAGTGAACTACGTAATGCATTAACAGTGTTGTGTACGAAACAACAATTCTAATACACCCATACGAACGTCTAGTTTGTAATTATATGCGCATGACCTGGGAAAGATTGGTTGACGTTGTACATTTAAATAATGATGCATTAGATAGAATTTCTAAGAACACGTTCGGATTTTGTTAAGTACTTTAGTACTTTGAATTATTGCAGCTTTCGATGTTCCGAATTGTAAAATATGCCAACTGAAATTATTTCGGTATTATATTTTACTAAGCACCACAAACATCACCATAAATGCTTTTGCAAAAGATGCTTTTGAAATATTTAATGTTAACGCAAGTGAAGTACCGATTATTCGATTGTTTTAAACCCTAATCGGTTTGTTAGGCATCCGATTTAGATCATCATAAAGCCTATAATCGATCATCGGTTAAATGTAAACGTGCACTTGTAAAAATGAGTATGATATACAAATAAAAACATTTACTCGTATATCAGTTAGAATACGTTTGCCGAGAAAATACAAACTTGCATGGCATCAAAACTCAGATTAACATACACATGCTATACTTCGTATACGGGTAAGTATTATCGAGGTAATTCAAAAAGATCCATATTTCATTTCATGCAACCATATGTTTAAAGCATAATTCTGCATCTTGATCGCGGGAAGTAGGTAACTAGTAAACTAGAAGATTAGCATAAATATAGAATGTATGCATGCTTAAACTGTTCATGACTCAAACCAAAAGCACAAGTTATAATGTGACATAAAAAATAAGGTAATTTATTCGATAAATCTGAATCAAAACTCTCTGCGTTTGTTTTCATTACAAAATGTTACGTTTAACTGAAACAAATAATAATATATTATTAAACTTGTTTGCCAGGTGTGCATGTGAAAAGCCTTATCATAAAAGTGCTTCGGTTGTAGAATATGTATTTCTCAACTAATTTTCTAATTATAAACTACGCTTTCTTATTTAGTTTTAAAAAAATATAGTAATATATAATGTACATGTATTGTCATAAGTATTCATGGAAATGATGGAATGTGGAGCCATTAGGGTGTTTTGTTCTCGGATTATCATTATAATCTAAATCAAAGTCCAAAATTCACTTTAGAAGATTCCGTCAATTAATTTTCGTTCTTTTCATTTTATTTCTTAAAAAAAGTTTTTAATTATTACAGTTACAAAATAATATAATTACTAAATAAAATAATATTTCGAGATTCGAACTCGGATATCCTGCATGACAGGCGAAAGTGTTTATCACTACGCCACAGTGCCAATTAAATGAAATCATCATTAACTAGTATATAATTTAATGCTTAGTCTGTTTCCACGACTCCCGACACTTACGCAAGACCTGCGTAGTCGAGTAATATAGTTTTTTAAAACCCAAATCAATTGAAAAAATTCTGTTTAGTCGTATTTATCGATTAATAGTAACTGACGAGACAATTGGCCAATATTGATTCATCCTCTGCAATTGCGGAAATTAACGAAGAGTTCCGATGTCTTTGATCGTACATAGTCGGCCAATTCCGTCATTATTCGGTGATTGCGAGATGTTGCGAATGGCACCCAGACAAGGGACATCGCCGAAGAGGCCCGAAGTGAATCGACCATGCCTATCAGCGGAAGTAGAGACTGGTTTCCCCTTCCTTAAGCTCGACTCTCATGTACTTGGCCGAAATCGGAAACCAAAGGGATAATTTTTAATAACTGATAGTATGTGGAAAAAGTTGATACCGTTAAGGAGATTTAAATCCCCTATAAAGGAGTTATAAACAATCCAATATGAAAGAGTTATTTGACAGTAGGGTAAGTGTGAGGCTTGGTGCACCCTAGAACCGATTTAAACCCCCAGTGGCCTACTTTGCCACTGACCGTTCCAAGGCGGTAGCCCTATTATTAACACTTTTGTGTTTGTGATGTCGTTTGCATTTATTGTCACTTTTGCCTTCTTGTTTGTCTGTGACTTGACTACCTCTTTGGACTCTATGATTGTACCTACTGAAACCCCAACTAAGGGAGGTGGGTGCATGAGCTTTCGTCCCTCGAGTTTTCTGGTCGTACCCTAGATTGGTTTTCTCTTTAGCTGCAACTACTATGGTTGTTCAGTACGATTCTAGATACATCCTGAGATGTTTATTATATTTTGTATGTGTTTCTTTAGTGAGTTTCTCTGGATGTGGACTTTATTGTTAGAGAATTATTTTTGATGGGATGTAGTTTTGTTTACACTGTCTTGTCTATTTGGGCGCAAATAGCGAGGATTGTGCGACTATAAAATCGATTCAAGCTAACCAGTAGGCCTTATTGCCTACTCACCGTTCCAAGTCGGTAAAGCTGTCTTCGCCACCCTTTTTGTTGTTTTTTGTCTCCCTCATTGTATGTTCAAGTCCTTGTTTTTAGTACAGTGCGGACCTACAATGCCATTGCGTTCGGAGGCTGTGGTTTCTATAGGACCCTATATCTCATTTTTGCGTGTTTGTTTCTGTGTTTTATGGTTGACTGTCCTCCTTGAATGCTACTTTCCCTGTCCGATCATTTTATATTTCTTTGTTTTAGATTTCCTATATAAATCATTATAATGTGTTTTTATATATATTACTTATTTATATAACCGTTGACGGGCATTTGTTTATTTACATATATAGTTTATCATCCCTTATTTTTTAATAGTTTTATCTTTATATATTTACATTAATTTTTAATTACTACTTAATTTCTTCCTCTTTCGTTTGTCTTTGCGCACGATATGACCCTTTGTATGTGTCGACGTGCCGTAAAACACCATTCATTCATTCATGACATATTACTATTTTTTGATAATATTGCACAAATAATATATATGCTAGAATAAGGAAAAAAAAAAAAAAATCATTTTTTTATTTAATCATATACAAGCAGTTTTGAAGTCAAAATGAGACGAGATTAATACACCGAAGTGCTAATTGTAAAGCTTGAATAAAACGCAAGATTGCCGTTGTCCCTTTAAACTATTTGAAGAGACGAAATAAGTTTGGTAACTTCTGAGACAAAGGTAAAATGGATAATGGAATGCATGACACAACTAAGTGTAAAAGCAAGCACTACAGTCTATTTCAGAAATATACTTATAATAACTCGCTGTGAATTGCCATACGATAACAGTCATAAAGTAAACACTGTAAAGTGTTTTAAATGTTCATTATAAGTTGCAATCAATAGTGAAAAGTAGTAACAGACTAGGATGTATTGAGTCTATTAATGACAGGTAATGTAGTTTGCAATACCTCTCACTCAAGCGGTATTCTACTTTAAAGGTTTGATGATCCCAAAGGACCAGTAAGTAATTAATAAATAATAACACGACTGATCTGTAGTCTAGGTGGCGTTTTACAGCCACCACACTGCACTAACCACACCCTGCCGTGACTGTCAACAAATACTGAAAAGTTTACATACTGACAAGAAATCAAACATACAACGTGGGAGGGGGAGTAAAATAGATATAAAAGTCAAACAGGACGTGCAGCATTTAAGTACCACAGTCGACCATAAAAGCGTACAGAAACAAACAATACTTACAAAAGTAACTTGGAAATGGATTTGGGCTCGACTGTGATGTCTAGATCGCGATTATTGCGATTTGGTACCCTATTGTAACAAACAACTGTCTTTGAGAGTTGGAAATGTGTATTATAGGTTATATTTATATATTACAAATTGACATTGAACGCCATTTGGCCTGGTATGACGAAAGTTGGTATATGTCTTTAAAAGGAAAGTATATAATACCACCACACATCTTCACCAACACGCTTACATCGATTACGGACTTCGATTTGTTTAATAAATAGTGTCTACCGTATAAGGTAAGATTCTATATTTAAGTTAGATTGAAAAACTCTGTATAACTACAAACAACTTCTATATTAAAGGGACAAACATCAAAAGTATGTATTACGCGTTATTATTGTATCTTGATTTACTCATACAGTATTTAGTTTTACTTTAATGCTTCATGATAATATGTTAATGACGATGAGCTTACAATAATTCAACAATTCATTTTTTACCTGACGTTACATAGTAATATGTTAATAATGATTATAACACTACCTCCGCAGTCTTTCATATACACAAAGAAGAGAGACAGCTGTATGTTATTCTATGATAAAATACAGCTGTTCAATTAATTCCCCGCGTATATTTCATCCGTTGGAAGCGCCACGTTACATGACGTCACTTGGTAAATATACGTCACGAAGACAAACTGAACAGTAATTTTAATGAAATGTTAATTACAACAAACTTGCCATTCTCTCAAACCGTGCACACCCCGAAATAAACCCATCCTATGCACATGTACATATAACATTTATAAGCATCTTGAACAAGGTGAGCAATGACTTAATTGTTTGCCACGTGACTACTTGTGCATTGAAACGCAGAACTTTGCATACGGGGGCGCCCAATGGAACAGCCTGTAAACATAGCAGCCTGATTACCTTGACCTCCGAGATAATATATAGTGCCCCAACAATAAATAATGGAGTAACTGTTGTGTTAGAATCGAAATAATAAATACGTACCTATATTTTATCGGTGCATAAAATACAGTTAGGAGTTCGGATGCGTAAGAATTAAATCACGAGTGCGTTCTTAATTAAGTGAATGAGGGAGTATGGGAGGGAGGGAGGAGGTTGGTGAGTGAGTGAGGGATTGAGTGAGTGAGTGAGTGAGTGAGTGAGTGAGTGAGTGAGTGAGTGAGTGAGTGAGTGAGTGAGTGAGTGAGTGAGTGAGTGAGTGAGTGAGTGAGTGAGTGAGTGGGTGGGTGGGTGGGTGGATGGGTGGGTGGGTGGGTGGGTGGGTGGGTGGGTATGTGGGTGGGTGGGTGGGTGGGTGGGTGGTTGAGTGAGTGAGTGAGTGAGTGAGTGAGTGAGTGAGTGAGTGAGTGAGTGAGTGAGTGAGTGAGTGAGTGAGTGAGTGAGTGAGTGAGTGAGTGAGTGAGTGAGTGAGTGAGTGAGTGAGTGAGTGAGTGAGTGAGTGAGTGAGTGAGTGAGTGAGTGGGTGGGTGGGTGGGTGGGTGGGTGGGTGGGTGGGTGGGTGGGTGGGTGGGTGGGTGGGTGGGTGGGTGGGTGGGTGGGTGGGTGGGTGGGTGGGTGGGTGGGTGGGTGGGTGGGTGGGTGGGTGGGTGGGTGGGTGGGTGGGTGGGTGGGTGGGTGGGTGGGTGGGTGGGTGGGTGGGTGGGTGGGTGGGTGGGTGGGTGGGTGGGTGGGTGGGTGGGTGGGTGGGTGGGTGGGTGGGTGGGTGGGTGGGTGGGTGGGTGGGTGAGTGAGTGAGTGAGTGAGTGAGTGAGTGAGTGAGTGAGTGAGTGAGTGAGTGAGTGAGTGAGTGAGTGAGTGAGTGAGTGAGTGAGTGAGTGAGTGAGTGAGTGAGTGAGTGAGTGAGTGAGTGAGTGAGTGAGTGAGTGAGTGAGTGAGTGAGTGAGTGAGTGAGTGAGTGAGTGAGTGAGTGAGTGAGTGAGTGAGTGAGTGAGTGAGTGAGTGAGTGAGTGAGTTTAACTTAGTGGAGTACATTAATGACGGGAAACTAACAAGGATCCAACAAATCATGTTTACTTACGTTACATGTTAATATGTTAAAGATGGGGAAATAACAATGGAATTTTATTTGTTTATACCATATAGATAGATATACCATATAAACAAATTCAAACCCGCTTCCTTTTAATCTAATTGAGGAAGTATGAAGATTAAATTATATTCAAATTGTAAAGAAAAGCTGGCGTAACGCCAAGATATTTTGCGTTTAGTCCCTTTAAATCATTTCATTAAACCTCTGCTTCTGTGTACAATACCCTTCATTCTTACCTCGATACTCTGACATAACATCTCCCGGGGTGCCGATTTGGCTTGTTTTGGTCCTGATTTGTTCCGTTTGTTGGCATGTTTCCGAGCCTGGATCGGAGATCGCGAGAGATTGATACGGCTTCCAGCACTGCCCAATCCAGCCATGATGGGTTGTTTTAAATCAGTTTCAGTTTATTTGATGATAAATTCCATTGCAAAATACCGGCGTGTTTTCAGTCTATTATTTTGTCAGTGTCTGTATAGATATTGCTTTGCACCAGTTCTTGATAAACTAACTTTACTCTGTATATTAACGTGGTTATGTTAACAAAACAAACATTTGATGTTCATTTCAACAAGTGTATTCGTCGATCTGAACACAATTACTAGTCTACTCGGATATACTCCATTAGTTTGATTCACTGCAGAGTCTCAGTCATGTCATTAACTTTTCATTTAGTACACACTGGACATACGTTATCGTGCAGTAATTCCATGTAGCACTCGGCAACACAAAACAAATAAATGTCCTCTCGCTGATATACATTTGCTATTAGTTCCATCAAAACCGGCACAGATATAGTTATAATTGATACTGGTTCCAACATAGAACTACAAAACTGTATTCAAAACCCATCTCTGAAATCTTGGGCTATGATCTGCTGGGAGAAAAAAACAATCTAACAATGCACAGTCATGTCATTAACTATACATTTAGGATACACTGGTCAGATGTTATCGTGCAGTAATTCCATGTAGCACTCGACAATACAAACAAATAAATGGCCTCTCCCTGGTATACTTTTGTAATTAGTTCCATCAAAACCGGCACAAAAATTGTTGTAAATGATTATGGTTCCAGCACAGAAATAGAACAACTGTATTCAAAATCCATCTCTAAACCCTAGGCTATGATCAGTTAGGCAAAAAACAACCTAACAGTTCACAACAGACGATCCTCTGTCGAGTAAATCAGAATATAGGTAATCAAGTTAGTAGGAAATGAGATATAATGTGTGTAAGAGTAACTTCAGCCTGATATAGGTGGCTTTGAAGTAGAATACCGCTTAAGCCGGCGCTAGAGGGTGTGAGAGGTGTTGCTTCTTTCATTACTTCTCATGAACAGACTCAATAAAATCGAGCCTGCTGCTTTATTCTCTTAATTGTGTTTGTTGCTCCCAAAGGATAGTTTAATGTTCAAGGTTTTATCAGTATTTATTAATAATATGTCTATATATATGTTACTTAGAAATTGAGATAAAGTAGATCAGTGGGTGTGATTTTCTTTTTTTCTTTTTTGTGTGTAATGATGTGTTATGTGAGTCACGTATTTCTATGTATGAGGTTAAAACTTACTGAAAAGATGATCCGTTGAAAGCACCAAAAATCAAACATGTGAGAAGAGTAGCAGATTCAGTTTTATTGACCTTAAGCCCAAAATGACGGTAAAGTTTGATGTTTGTCTGCAATCTTGTTTGGTCGTGCCCTTAATGGTTTGTTCTCCTGTAGCTCTGGCTTCTGCCAAGTCACTGAGTACCTTCTTTGTGGCTTTCTAGGCTATTGTATTTTGTATTTATATATATACGAGCACTTCTGTGTTTTACTTATATTGCCTATTAATGCTGCCTTATTGGTTAGAGAGTAGTTCATGGCGGGGATTTCTTTATTTACACTGTCTCGTTTTATTGGGATGACAGTAGGGTAAGTGTGAGATTTGGTACACCCTATAACCTGATTTAACCCCCCCCCCCCCCCCCCCCCCCCCCCCACAGCGGCATTTTTACCACTGACCGTTCCAAGGAGGTAGCCGTATTGTCATCCCTGTTGTGATTGTAATGTCTTATTTGGCCTTTTATTCATCTTTAAAGTTGCTCTTTGTTTCTGTGTGTGTTTGTGGCTGTCTGTGGTCCTTGAATGCTACATTTCCTGTTCGATTTGTATATCTATATTTATTGACACTGTTCATGAGAGGTAACATCAGATGCAACCACTCTAACGCCCATTGGCGCAGGCTTAAGCCATATTCCACTTTAAATCTACAAAGATTGGGCTTGATGTTACCAAAGGACCAGTAAGTAATAACACACCTGATCTGTAGCTGGGGTGACATTTTACGGCCGTCAACAACACTGAACAAACGTTAGTGTGAATGTCAACAAATACTGAAAAGGAGATGCAACAAACACAAACAATAGATAAGTGGTTTTATTTCTAATTATAGCGCCTGTACCAAATACACTTATCTCGAACGTTTAACTTGCTGGTTTACTGCACAATAAACAGTATTGTGTTAACGTTTATGACAATTTTGGGGTTAATTTACGTTGGTCTATTAAACATTCAGGAGACGTTCTTAATAAATGTGCAATTAGCGTCGGGTATCATCTACATATCGATCATGGACAACTCTTTCTGTTTCACTCCTAAAGACCGTCCATTCAACAAAGCTGATATTCCTGATAACTACAAATGGAGAAATAATAAGCAAAATATGCGACAAGACCTGATGATATGATTTTTGACATTCTTAATTATCCCCATTTAGTAGGTCATGTTCCCCGAACAACTTTTTATAGGGTTTCTCAAATAAGTCGTTTTTCTAGAGCTTTCGTAAGGATTGCATAACCAAAAAGCTACTTCATCAATGCTACCGTTACCATAAACTTCGAACACCTTTTGTAGAATTATATTGTCGAAACCCTGATCTATTTTTAAAATATGAAACTAATTTCAAAACTCTTCTGCGACAAAAACTATCACAATGACTTCACTGCTGACACGATTTACACACTTGGTCATCCATTGTCACACAATCGTCGATAAACTTGTTATATTTACACAAGCATATTTGGTGTTTTACTTATATTGCCTATTGATGCTGCCTTATTGGTTAGAGATTAGATCATGGCGGGGATTTCTTTATTTACACTGTCCTGTTTTAATGGGATGACAGTAGGGTAAGTGTTCTTGTTTGTTTGTTTGCGTGTTTGTTTTTGTGTTTTGTGGTTGAATGCTACGTTCTCTGTTCGATCTTTTTATATCTCTTTATCAAATGATTATTGCCCTACCATTTTGAAACGCAATGCATGTTTAGTGGTTGACCTATTTACAGTTCGCCACTATTTTCCTCTTTAGTTGTGTGATAACCCGACAGATTGTGGACTCTATGAAGAAGTCTACTAAATACTGAAGAGTGAGTTTTTGTGCACACTGGTGTAAACCCCTAGCGGTTGTTTTGTCCTTGGTCGTTTAAAGGCAAAAGCCCTATTGCCAGACTTTTGTTTTTGTAATATTGCATATTTTGCCTCTCTTTTTCCCTGTGATTGTTGTTTTTTCCCTGAGATTGTTGTTTGTTCCCTGAGATTGTTGTTTTGTTCCCTGAGATTGTTGTTTGTTCCCTGAGATTCTTGTTTGTTCCCTGAGATTCTTGTTTGTTTTGCGTGTTTTGCTAGACTGTGTTCTGTAAATGCTATAGATCCTATTCGACATTTATATCTGCTTTCTACATACTACATGCTATATACGTAGATACATATGTTTTAAGAAGACGTGTGCTTCTATTGATATTTCTAAGATGCCTATTAATGCTTAGATAATAATGTCAAATGTCAAGATCACAGTGCACTTGAATCCAGCTAATTTTTAAGAACTGAATAATATTATAACATCAACAAAACAGAACAGAACAGACAGTTTATTAAGACTTATACATAAGTACATCGTCTAAATACATGAATGTATCAATAAATTCATGTCACGTATCCAAGCATACAATATATTTTCTTGCAGTTAATACAAAACATTTTCTCCTTACTTGTATTTTTAAAATGCAGAGATAAGTATACGTGACAGAGGAACACATGTTTGTACGTACATTTCATTTCAGTTTAGTGTTTCCTTTGCGCATGGGTATGCCAGCTCGAAATATCACAGCAACGATAATTTTGTTAGATATTAAAACTATGCCAGACTGTGTTTTTGTTACAATAGTATTGTTATTCCAGTTGCTTCTATTGAATTCCGATACCATTAACTTACCAACATCCGTACGATTTCTATCTCAAAAATGGGCGTGGTCTGCCTCTACCACTAAAATATCGACCTTCATTGAATAATACTATAACATGCTTGCAGTTAATACAAAACATATTCTCCTTACTTGTATTTTTTTTACAATGCAGAGATAAGTATACGTGTCATAGGAACATATGTCGGTACGTGCCATGTGATATTTCGAGTCGAATAATATTATTCATGTATCTTACCATGTGATAAAAATTACATAAATGAGTATTCAAACAAAAAATCCATCCCGATCCAAAAATAGCATGCCACTATGAACACGTTAATTATTTTTCAGGAAACAAAATGTATCTGCCGTAGTATAGTTCACTTAATATTCATTTCAACTATATATAAATCGTGACATCTGAATCATTACTCTACCTTCTACTTCCACATGTAATGCATCGTCGACAACACCAGTGAATAACATATACGTGTACAGCTGAGCATCATCGTCATTATCACAGTATGTCATGATTATAAATACTGAAAAGGTGATCCTTTGGAAGCAATAAAAAAACACAAGAAAGAAAAGTAGCAGACTCGGTTATATTGAGTCTGTTCATGAGATGTAATTATACGCACCTCTCACGCCTCCTAGCACCGGCTTAAGCGATATTCTACTTTAAAGCAACAAGATGATCCAAAAGGACCAGTAAATAATAAGACTACAGATTTGTAGTCGGGGCGAAATTGGTTTCCTTCACTAAACAAACGCTAGTGTGAATGTCAATAAATACTGAAAAGGTGTAACAAACACAAGCAAGAGAAAAAGTAGCAGACTCGGTTTTATTGAGTCTGTTCATGAGAGGTAATTTTAAGATGCAACACCTCTCACGTCTCCTAGCACCGGCTTAAGCGATATTATAATTCTTAATTATACTTACATAATTAAACTCGATTGGTGAGAGTAATTGCATAATGCTTTAGTAAAGAAAATAACACAGTGACATTTAAAGCATCGATCACACCAGTATGTATTTTACTTAACTAAACGTTCTGCCTGCTAGATGGCAAATAGGGTAGCAAGTTCATAAACAACGATAAATAGAGTAAAGGCGATCCTTCAGAAGCAACAAACACAAAGAAATAAAATATAGATATAAAAATCGAACAGGAAAAGCAGCATTCAAGGATGACATACAAACACAGAACAAAGAAGAAATGTAAAGATAAATAAAAAGCAAAATAAGACAACACAAACACAAAAGGACTGACAATAGGGCTACGGCCTTGGAACGGTCAGTGGCAAAAAAGGCCGCTGATGGTTTAAACCTCACACTTACCCTACCGTCAACCCAATAAAATGGGACAGTGTAAATAAAGAAATCCCCGCCATGAACTATAGACCACTCAGTTTTATTTAGTCTGTTCATGAGCGGTAATGTGAGATGCAAAACCTCTCACGGTCCCTAGCACCGGCTTAAACGATATCTAGTGGTTGGTATCGATTATCCCAAAGGATAAGTTATAACCAGTGATTCAAACAAAATAAGTTAGAAAATGTTACTATTTTGAGACGGGTGGCGAAGACTTGAAAAACGATTTTGTAAAATATGCATACTTAATGCGATTTTCTCCAGCACATATTGTGTTGCCTATCTATAGATCGATCTCTGTTTTTAAAAAATACGTTTTATTTCGGAGTTAAGTGTAATTTTAAATTCCTTTCTCGAAAATTGTACATTTAGTTTTACAGACTTTCTAATTGTCTGAAACCATATACCAGTGATAGAAGTAGTTTTATGTGTATACCATTTAACACTTTATCGAGCTCACGTAATACAAAAACTGTCTCGTGGCGTTAAGTACATTTTGAATATGAATATTTTAATGGTTGTCTAAGCACCTAATGGCAAAAAAATGGCACCAGGAATTAAAGATAAGTTTTTTATCGAATGAGTTTACAGAAGTGAGGTTTACGATATATATACACGTTTAAGTGTTGGTTTACGTTACGCGCTTATGAGTTAGAAGAGAGGGGGAAAACATGGAACATTTCCATGTATTGGATTACGAATCTACAATATTTTCTTATCGCATGCTCGGAAATTATTCATCAGGTCTAAAATATACGTTTGGTTCTTGCATGAAAGTGAAATAAACTCGTAGAAATTCACATAGCACGAAAGGGGAAAGTTCCATACGCTTGATGCAATAAAACCGGTGTAGAAGCGAGAATCTTTAGGCTCATTGTCATACAAAGTGTTCGGTAGATTATCTGAGCAGCACTGTAGTGTCACTTAAAAAGTTAAAATACCTCATATTTTAGATAAAGTGATATGGTTAAGTGTTTAATATTCATATTAAAAATAAAAAACTGCATTTTTGTACAGACCGTTCCAATGCGGCAGCCCTATTTTCAACCCATTTGAGTGGGTGGTGTCACGTGCCTTGCTTCTTATTTACAGTGTACGTTTGTTTTAATGCGTGTTTTGGTTGTCTGTGTTCTGTGAAAGGTACATTTCCTGTTCGACATGTAAATTTATCTTTCTTCGTTAATTTACGAAATGGAGAAGTGTTTTCAATAAGCCGCTTTCTAACCACATTGTTGCTAGTCCATCAGTTTTGCTCTACAATTCATGAATTATATTCTTAATTGATATACTGGCGTTAATGTAATTATGTTATACGGTTTATTTAATATAATTTCCAACGTCATGATTTACAGGAATCCTATGAAAACATTAGTTACATAATCATATGCCAAATATAAATAGTTATTATTGTATTTTTAATTGCAAATTTCACTCGCTTATCAAAAACAATGTCTATGTCGAAATTGATCAAAATCACTCCAAACGTGTTGTTCTTGAGATGAGACTCAGAGTAAGTTTTATCTTGTGATGGTGCAGGGTATGTCAAATACGCATGTAATTTTGATGACTTAAGTTGATCATTCCCGCATAGGACGTTAATTGATTTGGGCATATGTCTACTTCAGCATTCATTAAGTTTCACCTGAAGATAAGTGCGTATGTGAGTTCGCACGACAGTCGTCTTTGTAAGAAATTGGTTTCCTTCAACTAAGACAATTCCTGAATCGATAAAGACTGGATGTTTACATTAACCGAGTAAAGGTCAAATCAAACAGAATACCTATGTTGATGTCAATGAAAAGGGTATCTATGTGGTGCAACAAACACAAACAAGACAGAAAAATAGCAGACTCGATGTTATTAAGTCTGTTCATGAGAGGTAATATAAAAAGTGCAAAACCACTCACGCCCTCTAATACCGGCTTAAGTGGTATCCTACTTTAAAGCCACAAAGATTGAATTTGATGATCACAAAGGATCAGTAAGTACTAACTACTGATTTATTAATAGTGTCGTCAGGAATGATACTACAGTTTACAGACACATTGTTCGTATCCCATTGGATACGAACTGTGCACCTCTTGTCATTTCATTTGGTATTGCTATGAAAGAGATTGCATGTTGAGTCTCTGGCATATGTCATTGAAGCCTTTAATGACAGCTCTCGGTATCTGGATAATTTATTGAAAATTACTATGGTTAATACTATATATCCCTAAGAACTGCAACACAACAAAGCTAATATTTCTGATACTGTCGCTTCTTTTCTTGATTTACATCTCTCTTTTGAAACTGGAGAAATAATAATCAAACTTTATGACAATAAGGATGATTTTAATATTAATATTGTTAAGTATCCCCACTTAGATGGGAATGTTCCCCGAGCTATTTGTTATGGTGTCTATATTTCACACCTTGTTTGCTTTCCTAGAGCTTTTAGTCGAGTTGAGGACTTAAATATTCGTAATCTGTGTTTAACTAAAAAGCTACTCCATCAGGGCTACCGTTACCATAAACTTGCTTTCCTCTCTGATTGTGCGATGACAGGACAGATTGTGGATCCTATGACGAAGTCTACCTAAATCCTCAAAAGACGTTAGCATCTCATGCTTGTCTTAAATATTATCTTGTCTTACCCTTAATGGTTCGTTCTCTTGTTACTCTGACTTCTGCCAAGTCATTAAAATAAGTATAAAAGTCGAACAGGAAATGCAGCTTTCACAGAACACAGTAAACACTAAAACACGCAAAAGGACAAAGTTTAACATGAATGGCAAAGTTTACAACGAATAAAGGCATATGACGTCACAAACACAAAAGGGTTGACAATAGGGCCATCGCCTTCGAACGGCTTGCTGTTTAGCTTTCTACGCTTTTGATTTTTTATATTCATATGTAGATGATCATTTATGTGCTATACTTATATTGCCTTTTAATGCTACCTTGGTTTTTAGACACTATAACATGGTGGGGATACCTTCATTTACACTGGTAATGACAATCGGGTAATAGTGGGGTTTGGTGCACCCTAGAAATCTTGTTTTTTAGACCCAGTGGCCCTTTTCTGCCACTGACCGTTCCATGGCGGTAGCCCTAATGTAAACCATTTTATTTATTTGATATCGTGTCTTGTCTTTTAGTCATCTTTAACATGTTTAAAATTGTTGTTTGTTTCGAAACGTGATTTTGGTTGACTGTGGTCCTTGCTACATTTCCTGTTCGACTTTTATATCTATTTTTGCAGTAAACCAGTGCTAGTGTGAATGTCAATAAATTTGGAGATCGTAAAACACGATAAATACAAAACATATTGCAGTCTCGGTTTGATTGAGACTGTTTATGAGCATAAAAAGCAAAACTCAATATTTAAAAAGGAAATAGTAGAAATGTGAGCTATCCCGAAAATGGTATGCATATGACGATGAACATGGAACCTTCAATGAGGTATTTGCACATCATTTTATGACCATCGGCGTATGGGCCCAGTTTCTAACAGAACGCTTTGCCCTAAACGAGTAAACAATGGGCGAAATAAACAAATTAGCATTTAGTTGGGAGCAGAGTTTGTAAAGCCTACGTTTCACAGGCAACAGTTAAAATACTAAATTAAAAAGCAGGCAACATATCCTAATGGTGATTAAACAATTCTCAGAACCTTTAAATGCTTTAAATGGAACTTTAAATCTTATCTTAAAGTTGTACCTTTTATGTGATTCTAGCATGTTCTATTTTTTTCACTACTAACAATTTACATTTAATTATTATCTACAACACAAAGTTGAAAAGTTACAAAAACATGACGCTTGTTTCAAAACAAAGCGAAACAATTTTTACAACGTACGTGCCATACAGGATTTTTAACGAGTTGATATGTTTATGTACAATGTTGGTGAACCTGATGACCAGTCACATTGGTATTACCAAAATATATTGCTGAATGTTGAGTACTTAGTTTTTCCCTTTCTTGCCGTTTTTATTTGATATATACATGACCATTAATGTGTTTTATTTATATTGCCTATTTAATGCTGCCTTTATAACCTGGCGTGGATGTCTAGTTTTACATTGTCACGTTTTATTAGAATGACAATAGAGTAAGAGTGAGGTTCAGTAGTTGTTCAGTGCAGTTCTGGATACATCCTGAGATGTTTTTTATTTTGTATTTTATATAGCTTTACAACAACAGCTTAGTGTTTATTTTGTTATTTTTTCTGGATGTGGACTTTATTGTTAGAGAATTCCTTTTGATGGGATGTAGTTTTGTTTACACGGTCATGTCTATTTTCGCGCTGAAGACAGGTTAATAGAGATGCTCGTGTAAACATAAAATCGATTCAAGCTAACCTGTAGGCCTTATTACCTACTGACCGTTCCAAGTCGGTAACCCTGTCTTCACCACCCTTTCTATTGTATTTTTGTCTTCTTCATGTATAATTAATTAAATATTGCTCCTTGTTTGTAGTACAGTGCGGACCTACGATGCCATTGCGTTTGGACGCTGTGGTTTATATAGGACACTATATCTCATTTTTGGTGCACCCTAGAACCTGGTGAAAACCGTTTTTGCCATTGACCGTTCCAAGGCGTTTGCTCAATTGTCAACAATTTTATGATTGTGATATCATTTCTTGCCTTTTATTCATCTTTGTAGTTGCTGGTTGTTTCTATGCGTGTTCGTGGTTGACTGTTGTCCTTGTATGCTACATTTCCTGTTCGATTTTTATAACTATCGTGTCATATATTCATTACTTTCAACTATCGAGCACCTGTGTTATAACAAATAAAATCCCAGCTTCCCGCTCCGTTGAGGTCTCTTTAGAGATAAGTAAATTCTAATGAAGATACAGAACCTTACAACAGAACTTTCTGTTGTTTGCTAAATAATTTTGCAATGAGAATAGTCACGTAAGTAATGTATATTTAAGAGTAAGAGTAAGCAGTATGCATTTGTTCCTCTTAGCGAAATTACATGCTGGGTGGAATAGTATAATGAGATGCAAAGCATATGTTTCCCGTACTGAAATTACATGCTGGATGGGATAGTATACGCGATGCAAGGGCATATGTTCCTTTTACTGAAATTACATGCTGTATAGGATAGTATAAGGGATACAAAGGCTTTTTTCTTACTGAAATTACATGTTGGATTGGATAGTTTAACGTATGCTAAAGCATATGTTCCTCTTACTAAAATTACATGTTGGATGGGATAGTATAAAGGATGCCAGGGCATGCTAGATGAGATAGTATAAGGTATACAAAGGCATATGTTCCTCTTACAAAAAGTACATGCTGGGTGGAATAGTATAAAGGATGCAAGGGCATATGTTCCTCTTATTTAAATTACATGATGGATGGGATAGTATAAGTAATACAGGGGCATATGTTCCTCTTACTGAAATTACATGCAGGATGGGATAGTATAAGGGATACAAGGGCATATGTTCTCTATGTGAAATTACATGCTGGATGGGATAGTATAATGGATGCAAGGGCATATGTTCCTCTTACTGAAATTGCATGCTGGATGGGATAGTATTAGGGATGCAATGGCATATGTTCCTCTTACTGAAATTACATGCTGGATAGGATAGTATAAGGATAGCAACGGCATAATGTTACATGATGGATTATAATGTGTTTGGGGTGCAGGCATACTATGTATTATGCTTCATGCTAGATGATATAGTAAAACTGGCCGCTTTGACTGGAGATTCAGTTAGAGACAGCATCCAAACGAGCGCCAATACACATTGGCTCATATATGTCAAAGGGTAAGAAAAATGTGCAGCAAGAACGGGGCTCGAACCCGGGACCTACGGACTCTACCGATGCTCTACCGACTGAGTAAGCCGGCTGGACAATGCAACATCAATCTACCTATCAGATATCTATGAAGCGTGGCATACTCCCCCTACAGATTGAAATTCGTCCTCAAATTGCCACTAGTACTGAGAATCATTTGTATGTTTCTCGGAGTTTACTCAGTCACTGTCCCGCCATGATCACCAAATGCAACAGGGCTAGCAAAAATATGCAATCAGACCGGGGCTCGAACCCGGGACTTTCGGACTACCTTTCCGATGTTCTACCGACTGAGCTAACCGGCCGTACAATTCAACATCAATCAACCTGTCAGATATCTATAATTTGGACAGGGGATGACATAACACATGTAAAGTGTACAGAGGGAAACGATTCATATATACACGAAATAGTATGTACTTATAGAATGTAACGACAACAAAAAACCTTGATGCAGTGCATCAAATTAGCTGAAAAAACTAAAGTACCTATCCCGCAAACAACAGCCGAATAATAAAACATACTCTGTTTCTAAATCTACTGACGACGAGGGTATATATATATAACTAAACACTATAGGCACAATATAAACGGCTTTAACCAGCCAGGCTAAACCCCGAAACTGTAGCGTCGAATTAAGAGTTCATAAATCATTTTAAGCATATTCATTCACGGGTATTTTAATATCTCGTGAAAACATTATACTTGAATTGACATATACATACATTATTATATGACACAAACGCCTCGATAGCATTTTGATAAAGGGTTTTACAGTTTAATTTTACACTTATTTGTCAGGTTAGTTTCTGTAAACAAAAACGTTAGTCAAAGTGAAGACCGTATGAAAATAAAGGTCAGCTATAGCAATATCTAAATAAAACGAAGGTGCTACAGTTTAACCAGGCATATGTCCTAGACATTCCTCTGTTGTTTAATATCCGATATTGGATGTTTTCGAATTTGTCCTAGCTTTTATTGATAAAATGACCCTGTAAATTCGTGGTAAAGATTAATTGCAAAACGGAAGTAATACAGTATAAACAGGACATAATATGACAATGTTGCAACATCCGATATCGGTTAATATTGTATTGATATAAACAACTTGACAAAGTTTTGTAAGAATCGCAATTCATTACAGGGACAAAAGGCAATCTTGACTTTTGAAAAACTCGCGTTGTCCCGTTAGTTTTTCTACAGAGCTTGCATTTGCTGAATCATTAAGTATAAGAATAATAATAATAACTGTTGATAATATTGCACCAATAATATATTCAAACATGTGTTAGACTAAGAAGAAGAAATGAATCAAGACATCAATGTCAATGCTTTGTAAACCTTTCGAGATTGCCGTGTGTCCCTTTCAAACATTGATCATAACGCTATTGTAAAATGTCCGATACTAGTGGTTTTCTAACTTGTCCTAGAGTTCATTGATACAAAGACCCTGATACAAAGTTTGAAACATATCAATTGCAAATGAAGGTGCTGGAGCATTAATAACAAATGACAACGGATGGACGACCTCAGACGACCGATGGAAGAAGGACGACACTAGACACCGCGTCATCGCAATAAGCCAGAAGAGCTAAAATATAGTTCAGTTGTATTTAAATCAAAAGATAGAAAACATTAGTACCCCTATATTAAATTAGTTAGTGTACCTCTTCTAATTTAGGAGCAATCGCAAAACATAATAACCTAATTTATGAGTGTTTATGAAAAAGTACGAATTAAAAAATCGACAACAGTTAAACAACAGGTGAAGGTGATCTGACATTGAGTATTCTTGCATACCGGATAAGACAATCCACGTTTTACCTTGGTGATGGAAAGTCTTATACATGGGGAAAGATAAAAGACGCGCGCTGATATCAACAATGATGCATGTATATGATGTCTGCCTTACGTCATTTCCAACACGCGTAAGGGTATATATGAGGGTAGATTTGTTTGTGGTGGAGGCAGACCACCCACTTTTCCTGGGTGTAACCAGTACTGTATAACTGCCATCGTAAGAATAGACACTTCCTCAGTTACAAGTCGAGCTCTCAGTGGGATTCGAACCCGCAGCGGTGAGAGACGAGAAGGTTTAAAACGCAACGTTGTTAACCATTTGTCCTAGGAGACCACAGTTGCATGACGTCATTGTGTAAATAAATATGCAAAACGTTCGAAGTTGATGATGTCAATTCTATTTATTTTATGCAAGAAAAAGAATCATTCGAAACATCTCGTACACTGTCATTTCGGGATCACGAAGAATGACGGTATTGGCCTGCGGGATCCCGAAAAAATGACGGGATTGGCCAAACATTCACGATTGGAAAAAAAATCAATCATGGGTATCCGGTTCAAATAGGAAAATCAAACCGTCAGTATAATTGTTTTATCGGAGCCTCGGTTCCGATAAAGACAAATCTACCTCGTGTTGGAGTTCCCGATTATCACCGAATTCATGAAGGATTCTTATAATCTTGTTTGTACTCGGTCAATCGAACTGGTAGAAAATATACTGAACTAACAATGACGCGTACAAACAAAGCGTTTAAAACCCCATATCTTCTACAGGGGAGAAGATGGGAGCAATGTGTTTCTAGACGGTCGTAGCAGCATGCAGACCTGAATTTACAGGTCAAAGCCTCCTAAAACATGCTACTGCATTGCATCACTGTATAAGACAGATGGTTGATGTATACCACCATAATACAGATATTAAATGGTAGTCAACTGAAAAAATCATTATCGATATAATTAAAAACATATACTATTTATGATTTTTAATATCAACACACATACACACAAACACACACACACACACACACACAAACACACACACTCACAAGAACAACACTAAAACTTCATTCTCCATAATGACTTCAGCACAACCCATAAAAAGATACATAGTTTGAAGATTACCATAAATCTCAAAGCTCATTTTATCTGAATCTGAACATAATGATTTAAAAAACAAAAACACTTTTTTTATGCTAATCTTTTATTGCGAAAAAATCTAGATTTTATTTACATTTATTTGCTGCATGAAATAGCATCATACCTTTTATAGGGATATGCTAACATACTCGTATAAGTTTATGTTGATTTTAAATATATAACCATTTAATAGTTAATTCATTATGTCTTGTACAGCTTTTATGCAGATAAATTCAGTATAATAATGACCATATTCTGTGATAATTGCCCATTAATCTGCAACACTAGCAAGCTTCCCTGTCACCTTAATTAAACAAAAACGATAAGAAAAAAATATCCTATAGAAACCAAACTAAATCAAATTATCAAATTAAATATTCAATACAGAGGACAATACACAACACAAAGAGTTGTAAATGGCTTGTATATATGCCTTGTCACCACACATATTTACAAATACCACCACCAACTAAAGTTAAGCCTATTACAGACAAGGATGTGTACATGTATATGTGTTGCCCTCCATGTAAGAGTCTAGAGTTAAAAGGACATACGACAATCGTTATGTGTTTAAAACTCACGGCGTCCCGTTAGTTTTTAACATAACTTGCATACTTGCAATCATTAATATTAATTATTCAAATAATATTGCACCAATAATATATTTAAACATCTGGTAGTATAAGGAAGAAAACTGAAATTTCAAATGTTTATTTAATCATAGGCAAGCAGCTTTAAAGTCGATATGAGGCAAGATTAATACACCGATGTGCTAATGCTTGAATAAAACCCAAGATTGTCGTGTGTCCCTTTAAACTATTTGAAGAGACGAAGGTAATTCTGAGACAAAGGTAACATCAATAATGGAGTGCTGGCAAGCAATACAGTCTTTTTCAGAAATATATGGTTGTTAGCCTGAAAAACGGTATATTCGGCACGAATAACTCGCTGTGAATTGCCATATGTTAGCAGTAAGGAATATTGTAAAATGTTTTAAATGTTCATTATAAGTTGCAATCGACATTTCAATGAAGCATTGGTGTCTTTCAAAAACGTATGGAAGGAGAAATTTGGGAATCGTCGAACACGTTAAATACAAAAACATATTGCAGTCTCGGTTTGATTGTTCATGAACGGTAGTGAAACGTGCTTGCTAACGTTCAAGCCCTCTAGCACCGGGAAGAGCAGAACTCAATAATAACAAGAGCATCAAGAATTGCAGGGCAATCCTTAGTCCCCCACCGGCCCAGACAAACATTTTCCAGACATTTTCTATGATGGAGGTCAAAGATCAAGGTCAAGGTCACAATGACCTTATTTCGGTACGCGACACACCGCTATCCCAAGATGTATTTATATACCAAGTTTGGTGTCTCTAAGTGTTATAGTATTGAAAATACGGTCCGGACAAGCATTTTCTATGGCAGAGGTCACAGGTCAAGGTCACAATGACCTTATTTTGGTTCGCGAAACATCGCTATCCCAAGATGTATTCACATACCAGGATTGGTATCTCTAAGTGTTATAGTATTGAAAATACGGTCCGGACAAGCATTTTCTATGGCAGAGGTCACAGGTCAAGGTCAAGGTCATAATGACCTTATTTTGGTACGCGACACACCTTTATCCCAACATGTAGTCACATACCAAGTTTGATATCTCTTAAGTGTTATAGTATTGAAAATACGGTCCGGAAAAGTATTTTCTATGACAGAGGTCATAGGTCAAGGTCAAGGTCACAATGACCTTATTTTGGTATGCGACACACCGCTATCCCAAGATGTATTCACATACTCAGTTTGGTATCTCTAAGTGTTATAGAATTGAAAATACGGTCCGGACAAGCATTTTCTATGACAGAGGTCACAGGTCAAGGTCAAGGTCACTGTGACGTTATTTTGGTATGCGACACACCGCTATCCCAAGATGTATTCAAATGTCAGGTTTGGAATCTCTAAGAGTTATAGTATTGAAAATACAAGCATTTTCTATGATAGAGGTCCCAGGTCAAGATCAAGGTCACAGTGACCATTTTTTGGTATGCGACACACTGCTTTCCCAAGATGTATCCACATACCAAGGAGTATGATAATGGACCTTTGGAAATGGCCGAGCACGACACATACGAAATATTGCAGTCTCGGTTTGATTGAGACTGTTCATGAGCGGTAGTGAAATATGTTCGGAAGGACAGACGGACGGAAGGACAGACGGTCGAACGGACAGGGTGCAAACCTATAGACCCCCGGGACCGGTGGGGAACTAATAATGTCAATAGTACAGAAATTTAAGCCATCCCGAAGGCGGTATGCATATGACGGTGAACATGGGACCTTCAACGTGGTATTGTCGCACCGAGGCGTATGGCCCAAGTTCCTAACAAAACGCTTTACCATAAACGACAAAAAAATGGGCAAAATAAACAAAAATGAGATATAGGGTCCTATAGAAACCACAGCTTCCGAACGCAATGGGATCGTAGGTCCGCACTGTACTGCAAACAAGGTCTTGATAATACAATGAAAGAGACAAAAAACAACAGAAAGAGTGGTGAAGACAGGGTTACCGACTTGGAACGGTCAGTAGGCAATAAGGCCTACTGGTTAGCTTGAATCGATTTTATATGCGCACAATCCTCGCTATTATCCTCTCTTCAGCGCCCAAATAGACAAGACAGTGTAAACTAAACTACATTCCATCAAAAGGAATTCTCTAACAATACAGTCCACATCCAGAGAATCTAACTAAAGAAACACATACAAAATAATAAACATATCAGGATGTATCCAGAATCACCTGTTAAATGCAGTATCGCCCAAACATTTGAACAATTTGAACTGTTTACTGCACCTATTTAGAATGTTTAAATCAGGTTGTTGTGCTGTCCACATTTCCCTGTTGACGAGGTTATTGTAAATCGATAGCGGCAGCAATAAATAATGAAACGAGGATCCATTGAAAGAAACAAATAAAAACAATAGAGAAAAGTAGCAGACTAGGTTGTATTAAATCTATTAATGAGAAGTAATATAAAGTGAAACACCTCTCAAATCTCCTAGCATCGGCTAACGCGGTATTTTACTTTAAAGCCGCAAATATTGGGCTCAACAATTCACTTTTACTAAACGTTACATGGTAATATGTCAATGACGCGGAACTACAAGCGATTCGACAATTCAATTTTACTAAACGTTAATGTTAATATGTTAATATTAGATAAACGGTTAATTATCGTGTCACATTTCTTAAATACAAAATAGTGCAATACAAACAACATAAAGAAACCCTGCCAAATGCGACCTTTGACAACTTTAATTTAATTATCTACATCTATAATATCATAAAATGTATACGTCTATGTATTAAACATAGTGAATATGTTAATGATCGGGAACTAACAATGACCCAACATTTCATGTTTCCATTAATGTTACATGTTAATATGTTAATGACGGGGAAATAACAATGGCATTTACATATTTTATACCACATAGTTTATCAACTGGATGATGTATTTTAATCGACTGTTTTAATCTATTTAAGGAAGTATGAAGATTAAACTGCACATATTAAAATTGTGAAGAAAAGCTGGCGTAACGCCGAGAACTTTTGCGTTTACTCCCTTTAAATCATTTCATTAAACCTCTGCTTTCAGGGTACAATACCATTCATTCTTACCTCGATATTCTGACATAACATCTCCCGGGATGCCGATTTGTTCCGTGTGTTGCCATGTTTCCGAGCCTGGCACGGAGACCGCGGAGACCGCGAGAGATTGATGCGGCTTCCAGCACTGCCCAATCCGGCCATGATAGATTGTGTTAAATCAGTTAAAGGTATTCTGACATAATTATGCTATGTTAAAAGACAATTTCAAAATACCCGTGTTTGTTCTGTCTATTATTTTGTCAATGTCGGTATAGATACTCACTTTGCCCCGGTTCCTTATAAACTTAATGTATGCTTTATAATAAAGTGTTTATGTTTTAAACACATTTGATGTTCATTTATACAAGTGTATTCGTCAGTCATTGAACACAATAGTCCACTCAGATATACTCCATTAGTTTTATTCACTGTAAGGCTCAGTCATGTCATTAACTATTTATTTAGAAAACTCTTGTCAGACGTTATCGTGCAGTAATTCCATGTAGCACTAGGCAACACAAAACAAATAAATGACCTCTGGCTGGTATACGTTTGTAATTAGTTGTTACATCAAAATAGGCACAATAACTGATTCTGGTGCCAACGTAGAAATAAAACAACTGTATTCAAAATCAACACCAATATCTTGGGCTATGATCTGTTGAGAGCAAAACAATCCACCAGTGCACAACAGACGATCGTAATCGTGTCTTGTAAATCAGAATATAGTTAATCAAGTTATTAGGAAATGAGATATAATGTGTGTAAGAGTGACTTCAGCCTGCAGCTTGACATAAATGCTTAGCTGATGTGAGAAGTTAGAAGACTGTAAAATAGTTTAATGTTCAATGTTTCAATAATATGTATAACTATATGTTACTTAGAAACTGTGATAAAGTAGGTCAGTGGGAGCGAATTCCTTTATTTCTTTTTTATGTATAATGATGTGTTATATTTGTCACGTGTTTCTATGTATGAGGTTAAACATTACTGAAAAGGGGATCCCTTGAAAGCACAAACACAAACATGCGAGAGGAGTAGCACACTCAGTTTTAGTGACACTGTTCGTTACAATTAACGAGGAAAGCATAGTGGCGAACTGTAAATGGGTCCACCACCAAGCATGCTGAGGGTTGCAAAATGGTAGGGTCCTTACCTCTTTTGATAAACCTTTTAACAAGTTTAACAAAGATAGTATGAAAGTGATCATGGCCAAGGATTTTACGAAGTTTGTTAATCACGTCACCATAGAAGTCAGGTTGTGATAGTCCTTTATATTTGGAAAGAAGATCAGGGTTACGATAATAAAATTGTGCTAAGGTTTTACGAAGTGGCGTTGCTTGTGCAGTGTGGCGGCAGTAAAACGTCTCCCCGCGCTTGCAATCAGTACTGTTATTCATTCGATATTTGGAGATCGCTGAGCCCGATACTTATAGTTAGTTATCGGTGGTACATTTTCAATTTCTTTTGTTTTCTTACTTAATTTTTGATTCGGTGGTTCCACTACTCCGGCCGATAAAAGGCTCTGGGTATTATTTAACCGCTCATAGGATATGTTGTCTGCTTTTTATACGCAGGCTTCATAACCGCTGCTCCCAACTAAATTCCATTATGTTTATTTCGCTCTTCGGGGCATTTCATTTTATTAGATACTGGGACCATACGCCGTACGACATGGGGAATACATTAAAGAAGGATAACTCCATGTCCACCGCCATATGCATGCCATCTTCGGGATGGTTAAAAGTTTGTGCTGTTGATTTTATGAATATTGAGTTCTGCTCAACCCGGGGCTAGAGGGCGTGAGCGGTAGCTAGCATATTTCACTACCACTCATGAACAGTCTCAATCAAACCGAGACTGCAATATTTCGTATGTGTCGTGCTCGGCCGTTTCCAAAGGTCCATTATCATACTCTTTTTTATGGTAACGGTAAGACTTGAAAAACGATTTTGCAAAATATGCATACTTCATGTGATTTTCGTCCGTCCTATAGATCGATCTCTTGTTTTAAAAATACATTTTATTTCGGATTTAAGTGTAATTTTAAATTCTGTTCTCGATTTTTCTATATTTAGTTTAACAAACTTGCTGATGGTCTGAAACCATACACCAGTGATGAAAGGAGTTTTATTATTTTTACACCATTTACCACTTATAGAGATCATGTAGCACAAAAACGTGTCTCGTGACGTTATGTACATATTAAACATGAACTTTTTAATGATTGTCTAAGCATCTTAATGTCAATAAATTGTCCCCAGGAATTAAAGATACGTTTTTTGTCGAATGAGTTTATAGAAGTGAGGTTTATGAAACATATATAGGTTTAAGTGTTGGTTTATATTATACGTATATGCAAAATGTATTTGAGTAAGAAGAGAGGAAAAGAAAGGAATAGTTGCATGTATTAGATAAACGTGCCGTAAAACACCATTCATTCATTCATTCATTAGATACAGAATCGACACTGTTATCATATGCGCATTCGGGAAATAGTCATCAGGTTTAAAATATACGTTTATTTCTTGCATGATAAGTGAAATACACTCTAAGAAGACCAGTTAGTAAGAAAGTGGAAAGTTACAAGCTCTTGATGTCATAAAACTGTTGTAGAAACGACAGTCTGTAGGAACGACAGTCTGTAGGCATATTGTCACAATGGTCGGTAGGATTTATGAGCAGCAGCGTAGTGTCACCTAACATACCTTGTATTTTAGCTAAATATATATCGTTTAGTGCGTAATGTAACAGTGTCATATTCATAGCAAAATATAAAAAACTGCCTATTTTTAGACTGACCGTCCCAAGGTGGTGTCACATGCCTTGCTCCTTATTTACATTGTACGTGCTGTTTGTTTAAATGCGTGTTTTGGTTGACTGTGTTCTGTGAAAGCTACATTTCCTGTTCGACTTGTATACCTACTTTTCCTAGTTAATTTAAGTGATGGAGAAGTGTTTTCAATAAGATTTTTCTAACGACATATTTGCTGATCCATCAATTCCGCGCTACAATTCATGAGTTATATTCTTAATTGATATACTGGTGTTAAGATAAATATGTTATACGGTTTATTTAATATAATTTCCAACGTCATGATTGTAATTCAATGAAAACATGAGTTACATAATCCTATGCCAAATATAAATATATACACATATATACACATACACATAGTATTGTATTTTTGATTTCAAATAACACTCGGTTATCGATTTGTATACATATTAACTGTATCCACATGCATACTTTTCCGTAATAACTGGCCATGTCGAAATTGAAGAAAATTACTCCAATCTTTTTGTTCTTGATAGATGAGACTCAGCGTAAGTTGTATCTTGTGATGCTACAGGGCATGTCAAATACGCATGTAATATTTATGATTTAAGTTGATTATTCATACACAGCACGTTAATTGATTTGGGCATATGTCTACATCAGCGTGCATTAAGTCACACCTCAAGAGCTAAGACAATTCCTGAGTCGACAAAGACTGGGATTTTTACATTAATCCTCAAAGGACGGTAGCGTCAGATGCTTGTCAAATCTTATCTTGTCGTACCCTTGGTTTGTTCTCTTGTTACTCTGACTTCTGTCAAGT
Source organism: Cyrtodaria siliqua (assembly GCA_037043455.1). Classification (NCBI taxonomy): domain Eukaryota; kingdom Metazoa; phylum Mollusca; class Bivalvia; order Adapedonta; family Hiatellidae; genus Cyrtodaria; species Cyrtodaria siliqua. Next base: position 146,901 of record JAWPHD010005974.1, read on the forward strand.
CATTGAGAACTTGTTTGAGGCTTTCTGTGCTTTTTTTTATATGAATATATGCGTGATCATTTATATGTTATACTTATATAACATATTAATGGTGCCTTGTTTGTTAGATAATATAACCTGGCGGGGATATCTTCATCTACACTGTCCAGTTCTATTGAGATGACAATAGGTCATAGTGAGTTATGGTGCACCTTATAACCTGGTTTAAACACCCAACGGCCCTTTTTGCCACTGACCGTTCCAAGGCGATAGCCCTACTGTAAACCCTTTTATGTTTGCGATGTCGTGTCTTGCCTTTTAGCCATTTTTAAAATTGTTGTTTGTTTCTATTTCCTGATTTTGGTTGACTGTGGTACATTTCCTGTTCGACTTTTATATATAATTTGCAGCCGCGACACAGCACTAAACATGCGCTAGTGTGAATGTCAATAAATACTAAAACGTATGAAAAGAGAAATTTGGAAATCGTCGAACACGTTAAATACAAAATGTATTGCAATCTAGTTTTGAATGTTCATGAACGGTGGTGAAAAGTGCTTGCTGTCGTTCATGCTCTCTAGCCCAGGGCGAGCAGAACTCAATATTTAAAAAGTCAGTAGTATAGAAATATGAGCTATCCCGAAGATGGTATGCATATGACGGTGAAAATGGAACCTTCGATGAGGTATTTTCACACGATTCCATAGTCAGCGGCGTATGGTCCCAGTTTCAAACAGAACGCCTTGCCATAAACGAGAAAACAATAGGCGAAATAAACCAAATATAATTTAGTTGGGAGCAGAGACTATAAAAGTAAGTATAAAACTGAACAGGAAATGCAGCTTTCAAAGAACACAGTAAACCCCAAAACACGTAAAAAGACAAACAATAATGGCAATAGTAATAATAAAGGCCTATGACGTCACAAACACAAAAAGGTTTGACAGTAGGGATACCGCCTTGGAACGGTAAGTGGTTTCGTAATACTAAATTTAAAAGCCGGCAAAATATCCTAAGGGTGATTAAACAATACTCAGAACCTTTAATGCTCGAGTAGTGGAACCATCTATTCCAAATTCAAATAAGAAAACAAAAGTATTTGAGAATGAACCACCGATATATATATATAAATATCGAGCTCAGCGATCGCCAAAGTTAGGAATGAATGTAATAAATGAATAAAATAATTTTAATTCCAATTTCAGCCATGTTTTTTCTAAAGCACCGTATGTTCGAAAGGATATGTTAGTCATGTTAATTGTTATACATAGCGAGAAAGAAACACAAATAAAACAATCTGCGACTAAGGAATGCATTTTGTTATTTTCAAATTATAAGGTTTGATAATTCTGACATTAAGCCACACAAAGAATCCGAGATGTTTAGCGTCTCTCTGTGTTCACGTAAAGTTTTTTTTTTTTTATGGAATGTACTTTTATTTACAGTGTCAATTTTGACGTTCAAAACCTGATAATAGTGAGGTTATGTACCCATAAATATACATAAACACGATTTAAACTAACCAGCTAAGCCCGATCCAAATCAGAAAATCGGCAACCCCATCTTCACCACATTTTCTGTTGTATATTGTCTATCTCTTTAGATATCGAAGTTGCTCATTTGATTTAGTGTGTGGTACGGAGCGGATCTACGGACCAGTTGCGTTTGGGGGCTATGGTTTCTATAGGGTCATTTTGTTTTCATTTAAACTGAAACAAAAAGCGAGTTCAAGCAACCCATTATTTTATAATAAATGCTAAATGCGTATTCCTTGAATGCAAGGAACAAAAAAAATAAGAGCGAACAATAGCAGCTGCCTTGGGGTAACGAACACAAACAAAAGCGAACAATAGCAGCTGCCTTGGAGTAACGAACAAAAACAAAATCGAACAATAGCAGCTGCCTTGGGGTAACGAACACAAACAAGAGCGAACAATAGCAGCTGCCTTGGGGTAACTAACACAAACAAGAGCGTACAATAGCAGCTGCCTTGGGGTAACGAACACAAACAAGAACGGACGATAGCAGCTGCGTTGGGTTGACGAAAGAGCGAACAATAGCAGCAGCCTTGGAGTAACGAACACAAACAAGAGCGAACAATAGAAGCTGCCTTGGAGTAACGAACACAAACCAGAGCGAACAATATCAGCTGCCTTGGTGTAACGAACACAAACAAGAGCGAACAATTGAAGCTGCTTTGGACTAACGAGCACAAACAAGAGCAAACAATAGCAGCTGTCTTTGGGTAACGAACACAAACAAGAGTGAACAATAGCAGCTGCCTAGGATTAACGAACAAAAACAAGAGCAAACAATAGCAACTGCATTGGGGTAACGAACAAAAACAAGAGCGAAAAATAGCAGCTGCCTTGGAGTAACGAACAAAAACACGAGCGAACAATAGCAGCTGCCTTGGGGTAACGAACACACAAAAGAGCGGACAGTAGCAGCTGCCTAGGATTAACGAACACAAACAAGTGCGAACAATAGCAGCTGCCTAGGATTAACGAACAAAACAAGAGCAAACAATAGCAGCTGCCTATGGGGTAACGAACACAAACAAGAGCGAACAATAGCAGCTGCCTTGGAGTAAACGAACACTAACAAGAGCGAACAATAGCAGCTGTCTTTGGGTCACGAACACAAACAAGAGCGAACAATAGCAGCTGCCTTGGAGTAACGAACACAAACAAGAGCGAACAATAGCAACTGCATTGGGGTAACGAACAAAAACAAGAGCGAAAAATAGCAGCTGCCTTGGAGTAACGAACAAAAACACGAGCGAACAATAGCAGATGCCTTGGGGTAACGAACACAAACAAGAGCGAACAATAGCAGCTGCCTTGGAGTAAAGAACACAAACAAGAGCGAACAATAGCAGCTGCATTGGAGTAACGAACACAAACAAGAGCGAACAATAGCAGCTGCCTTGGGGTAACGAACACAAACAAGAGCGAACAATAGCAGCTGCCTTGGGGTAACAAACGCAAACAAGAGCGAACAATAACAGCTGCCTTGGAGTAACGAACACAAACAAGAGTGACCAATAGCAGCTGCCTTGGGGTAACGAACACAAACAAGAGATAAATGTAGCAAACCCGGTTTAATTGAGTCTGTTCTTGAGAGGTAATATAAGGTGAAACACCTCTTAAGAATCGACTTAAGAAGAATTTCATTTTAAAGACATGGGTTCCAAGACCCGAAAGGACCAGTAAATAACAAAACTACTGACTCGTTGCCAATGCTATTTTTAACAGACGCCTCACAGCACCACTAAACAAACTCTAACTGGTAATGTCAATCAATAATGAAAACAAACTCTAAATGGTAATGTCAACAGACGCCTCACAGCACCACTAAACAAACGCGAAATGGTAATGTCAACAGACGCCCCACAGCACCACTAAACAAACGCTAAATGGTAATGTCAATCAATAATGAAAAGGGAATCCCTTGGAATCAACAAATACAAACAAGAGACAAGTGTAGCCTACTTTCGAAAAAGGGCTCGAAGGTACCAAAGCACAAGTAAGTAATAACACTATTGCTTCGTAGTCTTGTTTGACTTTAAAATATATTTCCAAGAAAGTCAGAGAATGTATTATCGCGAATCAAACGTGTATATTGCTTATAAAAAATCCGGTTTCATTACATTAAATCATAACAATTAGTTGAATTAATTCCGAGAAGAGAATTTAATACATGATTAGAGCTATCATAATATTGAATTTCAAAGATTAATTCCTTCGTCAAGGCTGTTTACTAACACAATCATTAAAGTACATGTACTGGTTAATAATACATCATGCAATGTTTCTCTTTTTAACTGTTACTTGTCAATCTCAGTAGGGCAGATAATTAGCTGAATGAATGTATCAATGTTAAAAATATGTGTGTTCTGTATTTAGAGGACATTTGTTGTTTTAGAGTGAATAACATGAAGAAGAGAAAAAACTTTATTTTCTCGAATGCGAATCATGAATGAACATTTTGAAATTTGATCACTTTGAGAAGAAATAAAATCTGTTTTTCAATACAAAACAATAAATTTTATTTTTATTCTATGCCTTATAATAAAAGTTTATGCAGAAATCGATATTTTCGGTGACTTAATCGGCACAGTATTATTTTAATCCAATATAGCTTCAAAAATACTTAACCGATTCCAATAAAGTACGACACATGTTCTTAGTTAAATTAGTTTCCAATACTCATTTTCTGAAAAGAAATGTATTCGAAAAAAGCACTGGCAAACAGACTTTTCCACGGTATTATCTTAAGTGTTATCTTAAGCATTATCTTAAGTGTTATCTTAAGCATTATCTTAAATAATACCTTAAGTATTTAAGTATTATCTTTATTATTATCTTAAGTATTATTTTATGTTTTACCTTAAGTATTACCATAAGTATTGAAGTCTTATCTTAAGTATTACATTAAGTATTATCTTAAGTGTTATCTTAAGTATTATCTTAAGTATTATCTTAAGAATTACCTTAAGTATTATCTTACGTATTATCTTAAGTATTACCTTAACTATTATCTTAAGTATTACATTAAATATTAAGTTAATTATTACCTTAAGTATTGAAGTAGTATCTTAAGTATTACCTTAAGTGTTATCTTAAGTATTATCTTCTTAAGTATTTTCTTGAGTATTATAATTACCTTAAGTTATACCTTAAGTGTTATCTTAAGTATTATCTTAAGTATTTTCTTGAGTATTATAGTTACCTTAAGTATTATCTTAAGTATTACCTTAAGTATTATCTTAAGTATTATCTTAAGTGTTATCTTAAGTATTATCTTAAGTATTTTCTTGAGTATTATAAATACCTTAAGTATTATCTTAAGTATTACCTTAAGTATTTTCTTGAGTATTATAATTACCTTAAGTATTATCTTAAGTGTTATCTTAAGTATTATCTTAAGTATTTTCTTGAGTATTATAATTACCTTAAGTATTATCTTAAGTATTACCTTAAGTATTATCTTAAGTATTATCTTAAGTGTTATCTTAAGTATTATCTTAAGTATTTTCTTGAGTATTATAATTACCTTAAGTATTACCTTTAGTGTTATCTTAAGTATTATCTTAAGTATTTTCTTGAGTATTATAGTTACCTTAAGTATTATCTTAAGTATTACCTTAAGTATTACCTTAACTATTATCTTTAGTATTAACTTAAGAATTTTACCTTAAGTATTATCTTAAGCTTATCTTAAGTATTATCATTACCTTAAGTATTATCTTAAGTATTACCTTAAGTATTATCCTACCCTGTTAAAGCCAGGATAATACTGAGGATTGTTTACACATATAAAATCGATTCAAGCTAACCTGTAGGCTTTATTGCCTATCGACCGTTCCAAGTCGGCAACCCATTCTTCAACACCCTTTCTATTGTATTTTGTATTTCTCATTGCAATTAATTACATATTGCTCCTTCTTTATAGTACAGTAGTGGAACTACGATGCCATTGCGTTTGGACGTTGTGGTTTCCATAGGACATAAATATCTCATTTTTATAATGTTAACATATGTTATCAATCGTTTAAAACCTACAACTCTTTTTTCATTTTAAAACAGTATTGGGCATATATAACATGACTATTGGGCAGATAAAGCATGACTATTTGGCAGATAAAATATGACTATTTGGCAGTTATAACATGACCATTGGGCAGATATAGCATGGCTATTTGACAGATACAGCATGACTGTTGGGCAGATATAACATGACTTTTGGGAAAATGTAACATTACTATTGGGCAGATACTGCATTACTATT